>WBZZ01000076.1:62500-67500 GCA_019918135.1 Paulinella micropora
CCCACATGCAATTGCGCGAAGCGCAAGAGTGCAGTTGGTTATACCGAAGCCATATCAGCACCCGGCGTACCGAAGCCATATCAGAAAAGGCGTTGTGGGCAGATGAGGTTTTGGACCGGATGATGCATCACCCGATCCCGGTGCCATCTAGGAAGCAACATTTGGTGATTGCCTGTAGATTAGGCACTAGGGAACAGGGGTTGGCATATCGGAACTCACTTAAAGGGTGTGACCTTCAGAAAATACGGGAACAGGCGTTCACGTGCTTCACAGGGTTTTACACGAAAAGGCGCCTATCCAGTATGCGTTTATTCTGGATCGGATGGCAAACCTAGGTAAATGGGATGAGTTTTCGGAAGTCAAATACCATCAGAAGGAGGTGGAGATGCCCTCCGAGGATGGCCTGGTAGAGGATGCGTGGTCTGACATGGCTGAGGCGCCCGAACTGAGGAGTCGGAAGGACGCCCAGTCATGGGACGACAGGATGGCTCGGATGCGGGCGGACTGGAAGGGGAATCAAGAGGATCTTAACAGCCTTCAGGAGGTGATGGCAAAGGAAAAGGAGATCTTTGATCCGCCTAGGCCGGGAACGGTCAAGCATTTTGAGGCTCATTTCAGGAAGATTCCGGGGATGAATATCACGCATGCCTCTAGGAGGTCTATCTTGGGCCGTAAGGAGGAGAGCATTGCCCAGGAGAAGGCGGAAGAGCTACAGGCTGATGATTTCACAGAGTTTTCGGACTCCCCGATTTCGTCACATGTACGCATGGTTCCAAATCCAGATGGGGCGCTGAGGTTTTGTGTGAATTACTATCGGACAAACAAAATCATCGAGGGTGAGCGGTATCCGCTGCCTAAGATCGATGACTGTATGCGCAAGTTGAAACACGCGAAATTTTACTCGGTGTTGGACCTCAAGAATGGGTTCTGGCAGATCCCGCTCAGTAGAAAGAGCAGGTGGCTAACAGCGTTTGTGGTGGGGATGACGCTATACCAATGGAAGGTATTGCCAATGGGTCCGAGGAACTCGCCGGGCATATTTCAGGCAGCAATGCAGAAAATGCTTGGTCGACAGTTTGAGGATGGAAGGGCAGGTGGGTTTATGGAGAAATATGGGCAGAAGGCGGAGGATTACGCTTTCTGTTACATAAATGATATTATTATCTACTCCAATACCATAGAGGAACATCTGGCCCACATACAGGATTTTTTCCGACGGGTAAGAGAGTTTGGTCTCAAGGTGAACTTGGACAAGTGCCAGTTTGCCACCCGACAGGTTACATACCTGGGATATGATATCTCGAACGGGACGGTAGCGATTGCGGCTAAGAAGAGATGCTGTCGAAAGCATTAAGCGGTCTCAGACGCGGTCGGAGTTGTACTCCTTTCATTGCGCTTGCGGAATATTACAGTCAGTTCTTTCCGAATTGGTCGGACGGTTAAGCCGTTAAGGGAGCTGTACTTTAAAGGCAATATGCGGGAATGGACGCCTAAACAGGAGGAGACGTTCGAGTTCATTAAGGAAATGTTGACTCGTGATCCCAAGTTTAACAAGGATTGCATCTTGATGATGCCGGATGTGGATAAACAGTATGTGCTGGACACCGATGCGTCTATGTACGCGGTCGGGGCGGTCCTACAGCAATACGATGATAAGGGGGTCTTGCGGCCGATCATGTACTTGAGCCGGAAGCTCAATAAGGCTGAACAGAACTACTGTACGAGGCAGAGAGAGGCCTTGGCGGTGGTTTGGTCGTTTATAAGACTCAGGGAATACTTGGGTCGCGGGATATCGTGGTAAGGACGGACCACCAGAACCTTATGTGGTTGATGACGAACGATTGCACAGGCAGGCTGGCCAGGTGGCAGGCTTTGCTGTCGTGTTATGAAGTACATTCCCGGCAAAAAGAATATTGTGGCCGACTCTTTGTCGAGGGTCAATTACTCAACACCATCCGCATGTCTGGCTGCGATGCAGCAGATGGACGAGTTTGAGGACTTGGAGTTGAGTAAGGATCAAAAGGATATCTTGCCGGCGAATATGATCTTCTATGCCAATAAGGCTCACCCGGGGTCTAGCCGAAAAGAGCCTAGGGTGATGGATGCAAAGAAGGGGGAATATAGGAAGGTCATGATGTCTCAGTTGGAACGGGAGGTTGGCCAAACAGAGTGCTGTAGGGAGCATTTTGCGGAGGAGGCCGTGCAACGCCTGAAGGAATATGAGGCCGATAAAGCCGCTATTCTGGATGAGGATAAGGCGGAGCATGAGTGCTACTGTTGCCAGGGGCACGCGGCACCGGCCGTCCGAACCTACGTGGAAGACCCGGGCGTGGAAACGGCTCCAGAGCCGGAGGTGACCTCGATTGAGCCGGTGGGGGCTTCGGAGGGGTCGGAGCCGTATTCCAGGCCTCAAGTGGGAATCCAGGTAGAGGACGGTACAGTGCGTATCGCGTCGGTGGAGGCGTGGAGGCAGTGCCAGAGGGCCGATGAACAGTACAAAGACTTGATCCAGTACTTTTTGGCAGGGGATGAGCTGTTGTTGACGGAGAAGATCCGTTCACAGCTCAAGACGCTGGCATGGCGGGATGGCCTCCTGTGGTATACAGGCAAGACGCCGGAAACGGCCAAGAACCCGAAAGTGGGTCTTATGGGTCCCGGCCAAACTGAGGCAGATGATCTACGTAGCGTCGCACGTAGTCCCGTTGGTTAATCACCCGGGGGGTGCAAAGGACGCAGTGGATTATCAAAAGGCGATTCTGGTGGGAAGGGATGTATAAGTTCATAAAGGAAAGGGTCAAGGGCTGATGGTAAGGCTCGCGAAGTTTTATGTTCACTGGCAGTACGTGACACCGTACAATCCGAGGGCTAATGGCAAGATTGAGCGGGTGCATAGACCGCTTAAGTCGGCTCTAAGGACCTACTGCAAGAAGAGTCAGCTCTTGTGGAGGGAGATGGTCCCGAGCTTTGTTTTCGCTATGAACGCGATGCCATCGAAGGCTCTTGGAGCGGGGGCGGAATGTAGGTCCCCGTATCAGGTAGTGTACAGGAGCCAGTGATGCCCCAACACTTGGTATATCAGGATGGAGCTTGCGTTGGACGAGGATGAGCTCTGGGGGGTTCGTATGCGGGTCTCCATGGAGGCCATGCAAGCGGTTAGGCAAGCGAGGCTGGCGGAACAGACTCGCCAGCTGAGCAAAAAACCATTGGAACAGGACTTGTCTATGGTGACGTATAAGCCGGGGGACATCGTCATGTTGTACTGCCCGCAGGTTCCAAAGGGCATATCATCTAAGATGTTTGTGCACTGGAAGGGGCCATATCAGGTGGCGCAACAGACAGGGCCGTTTAACTATCGGATTAGAGGCAGGGGGGAGAACAAGATTGTAAATGTTCGACGCCTCATCAAGTACGATCCTGATGGAGAACGAGACGCTCCAGGAAGCGCTCGTCAGGGAAAAGGGGGAGTTTCAGGACCCTCCTAAGTTGGGGACGGATAAGGAACCCGATGGTGCGAAGCCTGGGGACCAGAAGGGCCAGGAGGGAAGAAGGCACGGGCCCCCGAGGAGGGCGTCGGCCGTAAGAGCTCCAAAGGGCCTGAGGTCGGGGAGAGGGGGTCGGATACGGGTCGCAAGCCACACACGGAGCCGGCGAGGAGGGCGGCGGATAATGATCTGATCTACTCGGAACCAGGAAGTAGGCCGGGAAAGCGTAGGAAGACGGAAGTGCAGGCGGAGCCGGAGGAGCCAATTGAGCCCTCACAGGTGGACGTCAAGCACAAGTTATGGAAGGAGGGTAATAAGACATTGGGGATGAAGTGGGTTCTAGATCGGTTCTATCTGGTCAGGCCCCCAACTAGATTCGTTGCAAAAGGAGACAAGGATGCTCTCTTTGTGATGAAGGTTGTGGGAAGACTCGATCGTCGGAGAGTGCGCTTAAGAACCTTCCGCCTATGCTGCAGTTCTACCGGTCATGGGAAAAGGATACGGTTGAGAACCGGATGTACCGCGAGTATGTCCCGGTATGGTGGGATGCTGCGAATAGGGAAGTATGGGATGCCAAGATAGATCCAGCCACATGGAAGAGTGACAGGGATCACGAGGCATGGACCATAGCGGCGTGGCCGAGGGGAGTGCTAGATTGCCCCTTCGAGTTACACGACGGGCACATTCCGCAGAAGGTATGGGACATGCTCAAACAGAGCGGGGTGGACTTAAAGCTAATCGGGGGTGCACACGCAACGGAAACGGTGCGGGGGAAGAAGCATCCGAGCCAGAAGAGGAAAAGCATCCGGGATGCGTAAGGGGAGAAGGAAACGGAATTCGGGTCGGGGGGGGGGGGGGATTGAAGTTGGGCGCACATTGACCACAGTGTGTGGGAAAAATGATACTGAGGGTCCTACTCAACATTAAAACTTTACGGACACGGTACGGGGGGTGAACTCGGCGAGAAAGCCATCGTCATTTTAAGGTTTGGACTCGTGGAGTTCGGTCAATTCGAACTTCGGGGCCAAGGCACCATTCACATTTGACGGATTAGACAGGGTCTGGTTGGTGGTCGGCCGGACTATGGGATTGTGACTTCGAGGAAATCGCGCGCGTAGGGTTGAAGACGTGAGCTGGCCGAGTGTCAGATTCACGATCTTCGGGGATTATTAAGTCTCGGAACTTAGCCCACATGAAGCACACGCCTATAATTCGTTGGATGGCTCTTGATAAGATTTGATCAGGGGTCGAGCTAGGGTAGCTCTTGGGGTGGTGGACAGTCGGCTGGGATTCCCCAGAAAGCAGGTACTGACGGGATTATACGAGATGTAGTCTCCGTTGGTATTACTCCAGAATTGAGATCCGAGCGATCTAAAGGGAGGGGGAAGGGGTGCTATGTAGCACCCACGGTATACTATATCGTTTTTACACTATTAGGGTTTACGGGAATTTATTCTTGTCGGAAGTAATTTCTTGTTATTAAATGTGTTTTAAGATGAATTCTTATTATATTTCCGG
>WBZZ01000076.1:75000-80000 GCA_019918135.1 Paulinella micropora
TTTGAACACTGATAATGAAGACCTTGTGTCCTGGAATTGCGTCTTGGAGTTCAATCATCAAACTTCCTGAAGTAATAAGCAACTTTTCTCTGATGGATTCCTTTTTGTCCTCCCGGATGCCGTGAAAAATTGCAGAGTGCCGATTTCTTTGTTGCGGTGCGGCTAGGTCAGGTAAAGTTTTTTTTTTCTTCTCTACTTCAAGGTTCTTTGAAAAGTTGCTGATCTGACCTCATAAAGTGCAAGACTTCACCAAAAGCCAAGCTCTGATTACTTTTCGTTGATAAAGTGGAATACTCGCATGTCGAAGGCCAGGCAGAGGGACATTCGTCTGTAGTCTCCCCCTATGGTTTTCTTTACTCATGCGATCCTCGATCACTGTCCGTACTTACATATTTTGAGCAAGGGCAAGATCTGACTCGACCAAGCAAGCGCCAAAAGGCGTGTTTGTGCCCGCAAGAGCTGCGTTGGCTTGTCCGACCTTGGCATTTGGTCTGCTCGTTCATCGTCGTGACCCTCTGTGGCTCTTTGTGTTCGCTCTTTTGCACGCGCGCCCCCAAAGGTGTGCAAAAGAGTAAACATCCTTTCTGCGCGACCCGCAGCGCCGCCCATAAATTGCGCGACCTCAAGTCACCAGTACTGTCACCGATGTGCATTGGGCTGAACTTCATCAGCTCCAGCACCTTGAATTTTACATGTCACAGTCTCACGGACCCTGGACTGGTAGAACAGCCCAGCATCGCTGACTCGAAGAGAAAAGCTGAGAGTGAGGTGCTCCAGGTCCAGATAAATGCATTTATCTCGCCTTCCTAGCCTTGATTTCGCTGTTGCAGTCAAGTCACCGATGCTGAGCTGGTCCATTTATCTCGCCTGCAGCACCTCAGCCTTAGCTCGGTTCTTCATCTTGGTTTCTTCTGGAACATTTGAATTTGTTGCCCTCGCCGTATTTTTATGGGTTTTTCCTTTTCTATTTCTTCTTCGCCAATATCTCTTTCTTTTTCGAATTCTTTGCACCTCTTTCTTTTTCGAATTCTTTGCACCGCTCAGCTCGGTTAAAGGACTGCTCTTCCAACGGCGACGAAGATGACTTGTAGCATCATCGGCTGCATCAACGACTGTTACCGCATCAACTACCACCGTCACTACTACCGCCTTTTCCTAAAACGAGGACTTGAGCGAATCCATATCAAAGTCCTGAGTCCCTGCTTTTCTCAAGTTGAGTTGATCATATGGATAGCTGTGTTTACTTTTCAATTTTTTGAACTTGCTCCATTGTAGGCACTGTCCCTTATAGAGCTGCATCATCTTATACGTAGCTGCCATGGATGACGTGGTATCCGTAGCCTGCAATGTTGCAAGCAATCAATATCGCGTCGCTCATGCATGTACCGACATGCGAAAACACGGCTTGCAAACAAGTGTGATTTTACATTTGTGACATGGAGTGCGTAGCTTGAGATTTGGGAAGAACAGCAACCGCCGCATGCAAAAGTACATGCATCCTGGTTTGTCGGTACGCTACGCTTGCCCCACATCAGGAAGCACTTCGGCCGCTTGAAATAGAGTAATGAATGACTCGGATTATTCTACAAATTTTTACCTCGTCACGTGCAGATCTTTCATCAGGAAGCACTTCGACAAATTGTTCTGTTTCTCATGGAGCTGGCTCATAGAAATGATAATGAATAATAATCTCTCATCATGCGGTTTCCAATGAGCCTGTGTACGAGAAGCCACTGAGGAAGAGTTGAAGAGATAAAACGGAAGAGGTACCAAGAAATATAAAAACACTGAAAAAACGAAGTGTACAAAAAACACTCACACACATACAAAAAAAAAAATAAAAAAATCATAGTTTAAGGTCATGCATCTCTTGGATACCACGTCTATTTTCCTCTTACGCTTCCTAGTCCCACTTGCAGCCTACGGTATTCAAGTCCTACTGGCTAGTCACCCAGGTACTGGCCTTGAAGTATTCATATTTTTAGAGGCTTTCGCGCACGTACATCAAATTAATTGTAAGTGACCCTTAATTAATTAGTTATTAATTGGCAATCCTTATGTCGACGAACGATCACCAGCCCAGTCCATATTCGCGGGTCGACTTTCTTGTCCCGCTCTTATCGTCGCCGGCCGATTGTGACTAAGTCACGCGCTCCGTCAGCGCTCGAGGTTGAAATCCACTGCATTCATCGTCTCGTCCTATCGGAATACCTGTGTTGAGATATCGCCTGCAGAGAAGAGACAAACTAACACAAGGCAACATCATAAGTGGACTCAGCGGAAACTTCAAATTTCAGTAAATGAAGCCTATGGCCTGAGCGTGACCATGATTTTACCTACTAGGTATTCAAATTTATCTTTCGGTATTATACATGCTTCGTCAGCACATCAGCTATGATCACTCCTTTTGAAACTCAACTTCAAGGAATATAGACTGAGGTGTGTCACAGTGAAGTTCAAGGCAAGTTTGGAATAGTCTGCGGCGGGGGAGTTGTTGAAGAAGGCCTCTTCATCACTGGCACATAATGCGGCCAACTCCTCCCATGTGATTGGGATCAGTACTCTTGCTATTAAATTAACATCCTCCATCTCCTCTTTGTGATCTCCGAGGCTATGCAATCTTCTTCTCCCCCTTCCTTTCCTCTGTTGACTCTTGAAACAGTTATGGGGTGTCACGGCAGACCCTACACAAAGATAGCGATAGAGTGGCCAGTTGAAAAGACTCCAGCTGTTTTGTAGCCTCGGAAGGCAGTCTGTCGTCGGACAGTGCTTCAATATATATATACTTGTTTTGCTCTTGTGTGAGAGATATGCAATTTCCTCTGGTTTCTGCACTGCGGCTGAGAGAAGTGAAAGATCAAAAATTGCAGGGAAAATGGCCCAAGTTCAGAACAGAGAGTGGGAGTGCTATGCTCGTTTCTCCTCTGCCTGTGTGTCACGTTTGTTTGATGTTTGTTTCACACTGGTCCTACTTGGCTTTATAGAAGCAGCAAGACTCTGAGGAAGTGTAGTAGGTGTGCTCTGCTGTCTTGTACTACTGAGAAGAACACACAAAAGCCAACTTATGATGTGCACAAGGGCCGCTAAAGGTTATTATGCCAAGTTGATTGCTTATTTGTAAGTTTTTCGTTTGAGGATGAGTTGGAGTGCTTGTTTTCGTCTGATGTCTTTGCGACAGGTCAGCGGCGAAAAATAAATTTGTGCTTGTCTGATGTCTGTGCGACAGATCAGAAAAGAAATCAGCCGTTTAGCTATGGACTCCAAATGTACTATCCCCAACGATAGCTTAATGGAAGAGTAAGTCGGTAATATAACCAAACACAGTCCTCAAAAAGAGAAATTGATGTCTCGTTATATTATCTCAGTGACGCAAAGACAAAAAAGCGCCCAAAGACCAGGATAAAATTGGCATTTCAGACGTGTCCGACCAAACGAAATGTATAAATAAGTTTTTACCTGATAATTCGGGGGGTGATGTCCACAAATATTTACGTAATTTATTTAATAATGAAAATCTATTCAAATGTCTTCAAGGCTCTTAAATAAGTGATTCACTCAGCATTAATGATTACTTATTAACAATAATAATGTCTTATCTACGCTTGCTTTGAAAGTAAGTATCTAGGGTACACTAGCTAGCTAGCAGGGAAAGTAAAGGAAAGATAGACAAATGGAGAGGAACATAAAAGAAAGATAGACAAATGGAGAGGAACATAAAAGAAAGATAGATAAATAGAGAGAAAGAAAGGGACCGTATAGATGGGAGGTTGACAAGAACATCAATATGATTGTTATCATTAACAACAACTGAAAAGGGATGGGGTGGAAAGGGAAGGGGGGGGGGGGGGGGGGGGGGGGGGGGGGGGGGGGGGGGGGGGGGGGGGGGGGGGGGGGGGGGGGGGGGGGGGGGAGGGAAGGGGGGCGCAAAACACATACTTATGTAGAAAGGCAAATGATATCTGTGCGTGCATCATCCATGCGTGTATGTGCGCATAAATCAATACATGTTAATATTGCATGTATGTAATGTATGTATGCATGTATGTATGTATGTATGTATGTATGTGTATATGTATGTATGTATGTATGTATGTATGTATGTATGTGTGTGTGTATGTATGTATATGTATGTGTCTGGGTGTGTGTGCGTGTGTCTTTCTGTATGTACTTTTGCATGCATGTAGTACAATTATGTATGTAGTATGATAGTATGTACGTAGTATGTATTTGTCAGTATGTTAGTATGTATGTGTCTGGGTGTGTGTGTGTGTGTGTGTGTGTGTCTATCTGTACGTTTGCATGCATGAATGCGAGGTGTGGTATATATGCATGTATGTGCATGGTATGTAATGTAATGTAATGTGTATGGCATGTAATGTATGCGCCTTGGTATGTGTGTGGTATATATAAGGTATGTAATGTACTGTAGGTATATATGCATGTATGCGCGTCTTGATCTGGCGCATGCATCCAGACATGAAGAGTACGTCTGCCCTGTGTGAGAGAGAGAAGGTGAGGGAAGGAGAAGGGGGGTTGGGGGGGAGGTAAAAAAAAAAAAAAAAAAAAAAAAAAAAAAAAAAAAAAAAAAAAAAAAAAAAAAAAAAAAACTTGAACCAGAAACCCACGTTTTTTTTTTTTTTTTTTTTTTTTTTTTTTTTTTTTTTTTTTTTTTTTTTGTTGTGTTTTGTTTTGTTGTTGTTGTTGGTGTGTGTGTGTGTGTTTCTTTTCGATGTTTAGTCCCACTCGTGGTCGTGAATCTTGTCCTTGTCCTCGTCGTCGCTCCCTTCGTTGAGCTAGATACAAAACAAACCAAGTCAAAGCATGCGCACCCGAACATATGGTAAGTTTCACGGAGAGAGAGAGAGAGAGAGAGAGAGAGAGAGAGAGAGAGAGAGAGAGACCGCGACTTGGTTTCGGAAGGTGTTAAGGGAGTTTGCTAACGCATTCATTAAGCCCGGGGAAGGCTAAGATAATACAAATACATATATCATGGTATATTA
>WBZZ01000076.1:95000-97500 GCA_019918135.1 Paulinella micropora
TGATATGATAGAAAGACGATATGATATGATAGAAATACGATACGATATGATAGAAAAACGATATGATATGATATAATACCGGAGCCTGGGGAACGCCTAAACTGGTCGCCCCCCTGACATACATACATATATACATGAACTTACATACATACACATACATACATACATACATACATACATCCCTGACATACATACATTTATACATATACTTACATACATACATACATACATACATACATGCATGCATGCATACATGCATACACACATACATATATACATACATGCATACATGCATGCATGCATACATACATACATACATACATACATACATACATACATACGTACATACGTACGTGCGTACGTACGTACATACATACATACATATTTACATACATATTTACATACATACATACATACATACATACATACATACATACATACATGGCACAAGCAGCCAAAATATGAGAACGGTATATATATATAGATATAGATATAGATATATACATATATATGTTTTCAAGGAGGAGGGGGGGGGGGGGGGACAAAAGGTGGCAAGTTGCCGTGTATGTATATATATATAATATGTATGTATGTGTGTGTGTTTTTAAAAAGGGGGGGGGGGGGGGGGCATAAGCTGGCAAGTTGCCGGGAAAATGTATATATATAATATGTATGTGTGTGTGCTTTTAAGGGGTGCATAAACTGGCAAGTTGCAGGGAAAATGTATGTATGTATGTATGTATGTATGCGTGTATGTATCTATGTACGTATGTATGCATGCATGCATGTATGTATTTATGTATGTATGTATGTATGTATGTATGTATGTATGTATGTATGCTATACCGATGTGCTGCTGTCCCTGTAGCTAGGTTCATAGATCTATTAATACATACATACATACATACACATACATACATACATACATACATACATACATACATACATACATACATATATACATTACGTAGTACCACATACGTAACGTACGTGTACGTACGTACGGTACGTACGTACGTACGTACATACATACATACGTACGTCGTACGTACGTATGTACGTACATACATACATACGTACGTCGTACGTACGTACGTACGTCGTACGTACGTTACCGTACATACGTACGTACATACATACAAACGCACACACGCACACAGGCAAACAGACAGACAGACAGACAGACAGACAGGCAGGCAGGGAGGCAGGCAGGCAGGCAGACAGACAGACAGACAGACGGACATACATACATCGCATGACATGACATGACACAACATAACATCACATGACACAACATCGCATCACATCACATCACATCACATTACATCACACCACGTCACATCACATCACATCACATCACATCAACATCACATCACATCACATCACATCACATTACATCACATCAAATCAAATCAACATCAACATCAACATCAACATCAACATCACATCAACATCAACATCAAGATCAACATCACATCATATCAACATCACATCACATCACATCAACATCACATCACATCATATCAACATCACATCACATCACATCAACATCACATCAACATGACATCAACATCACATTACATCAGATTACATCACATCACATCACATTCACATCACAGTCACATCACAGTCACACCACATCAACATCACATCAACATCACATCACATCACATCAACATCTCATCACATCACATCAACATCACATCAACTTCACATCACATCACATCACATCACATCAACATCACATCAACATCACATCAACATCACATCACATCACATCACATCAACATCACATCAACATCACATCAACATCACATCACATCACATCACATCACATCAACATCACATCAACATCAACATCAACATCAACATCAACATCAACATCACATCAACATCAACATCAACATCAACATCAACATCACATCAACATCAACATCAACATCAACATCACATCAACATCACATCACATCACATCAACATCAACATCAACATCAACATCTACATCAACATCACATCAACATCAACATCACATCAACATCAACATCAACATCACATCATATCAACATCACATCCACATCAACATCACATCACATCACATCACATCACATCAACATCACATCAACATCACATCAACATCAACATCACATCACATCACATCACATCAACATCAACATCAACATCACATCACCTACCGGTTAATCTTGTGAGGGCTTTCTCCATGCATGGGTAGGGTGAACAGGGATGGCTCTGGACTTCTGCTAGCTGCCGGTTTTTCTGGCAGACATGACAGACAGACATACATACACATGCTGTCGCAGGCTTGGACTTTGCTCAAGTGCTGACTGCGACCCCGGGGGATGTATTTGACCCAAGTCTGTGCACTGCGGCCACGGTACGTATGTAAGCTTATGTATGATTCTGTGTGTATATTTAAGACAGGGACGGCTCTTCTGCCAGCCGCCGGTTTTTCTGGCAGAGACATAACAGACAATTAAGACAG
>WBZZ01000076.1:130000-135000 GCA_019918135.1 Paulinella micropora
CCCCGGACCCCCCTTTCCCTTCGACAGGGTACGTTGAATTGCCGGAGGTGCCGCAAAGGGCGCCTGGTGGCAAAAAGCCTCAATTTTCAGGTGTGGGTGCCACCCGACGTACAATCACAGGGCTGGGGTTCCCGGGGAGGGCCCCCCGGACCCCCCCTGCCCCGTCGACAGGGTACGTTCAATTGCCGGAGGCACCGGCAAGTATAGGGATGGGGGGTGCAAAAAAAGGCCGCCCCCCCCAACAAAAAAAGAGAGGAAAGTTTTTTACCAGCATCAAGATCGAGTCTGGGGCTAACCACCCTGCCAATATGACCTCCCAACTCCTCCTGGTTCCCACAAACCATGATTTATAGGGATGGGGGGTGCAAAAAAAAGCCAAAAAAACAAGCAATTTTGGCATTCAGGACACTTCGCTAACGCAAATATTTGCGTGAATTCCAAAATTTTACCAGCATCAAGATCGAGTCTGGGGCTAACCACCCTGCCAATGTGAACTCCCAACTCCTCCTGGTTCCCACAAACCATGATTTTTAGGGATGGGGGGGGGGGGTGCAAAAAAAGGCAAAAAAAAAAAAAAAAAAAAAAAAAAAAAAGGAAGGAATTTTGGCATTCAGGACACACTCTTAACGCAAATATTTGCGTGAATTCCAAAGAAATCATACCAGCATCAAGATCAAATCTGGGGCTAGCTACCCTGCCAATATGAGCTCCCAACTCCTCGTGGTTCCCACAAACCATGATTTATAGGGACAGGAGTGGGGGGAAAAAAAAAAAGGAAATTTTGCATTCAGTATAACGCAAATACGTGAATTCCAAAAAAATCATATCAGCATCAAGATCGAGTCTGGGGCTAAGCACCCTGCAAATATGAGCTCCCAACTCCTCCTTGTTCCCACAAGCTATGATTTATTCCGACAGGGATGCGGAAATGGTGGGGGTGGACGGGGGGGGTACACAATTTTCATTTTCCCCCTCCCCCCAAACCCCACTCCCTTGACCAACACCTTTCAGGGATAATAATAATAACAATAATAATAATAATAATAATAATAATAATAATAATAATAATAATAATAACAATGATAATAATAACAATGATAATGATAATGATAATAATAATAATAATATATGTATATATATATTGATCTGTCATGGCTGAGCCCGAGGGCCATGCGCCTCCATCCCTCGACCCAACAGGGACTACAGTGAGTATGTTGGGGAGGGAAGAGTGACTCTAACCATCCTGCATAGAAGGCCCCAAAAGGAAGTCCCTACTACCCGCACAGTGTCGGGTACCTTGCAGGAAATCAACTACAAATGATTGATCTTCCCCGCGTGAGAGCTCCACGAGACTGGGTAGGTCCCGCATGGAGGTACTCACAGGGCTAGCAGACATTTCATGCGGTCTGCCAGCGCATGAGGACGTTTTGTGGTAAGTATCTGGGACGCCTCGAAACCCGTCACCACCCCTAGATCGCGGAATGTAAATACCCCTTTGATCCCACGTGGTGTATGTCTTATAAAAAACAACACAACGACATGGCCTCGGAACCAACACAACAACATAGCCTCGGAACCCACATCGACATAGCCTCGGAACCCACACAACAACAGAGCCTCGGAACCAACACAACTACATAGCCTCGGAACCAACACAACAACATAGCCTCGGAGCCAACACAACGACATAGCCTCGAAACCAGTGGGAAGAGGCCCAACCACCGTGGGGTGCCATACTGTGCACCCCTCCATAATAATAATAATAATAATAATAATAATAATAATAATAATAATAATAATAATAATAATAATAATAATAATAATAATAATAATAGTGCTTCTCTGTCAATGGCTGATGCATTTCTGCACATGCGCCTCCATCGTCTCACCCGTGAGGGGAGTACGAAGAATTGACGATAAGCTCTAATGACACCCCCGCAAGGGCAGTTCCAACACTTCCAGACGGGCCGGTATGTTCAATGAAAATACTGGTCCAGACGGATCGGTATGTTCAATGAAAATACTGGTGGCACCGACGGGAATCGAACTGGCGACAGGGCCCAGATGGTAGAACTTGACCACTGGGCGAACTTGACCACTGGGCTATCACGGTGTCCAAATAATAATAATAATAATAGTAATAATATTAATAATGATAATAATAACAATAATAGTGCTTCTCTGTCAATGGCTGATGCATTTCTGCACATGCGCCTCCATCGTCTCACCCGTGAGGGGAGTACGAAGAATTGACGATAGGCTCTAATGACACCCCCGCAAGGGCAGTTCCAACACTTCCAGACGGACCGGTATGTTCAATGAAAATACTGGTCCAGACGGACCGGTATGTTCAATGAAAATACTGGTCCAGACGGACCGGTATGTTCAATGAAAATACTGGTGGCACCGACGGGAATCGAACTGGCGACAGGGCCCAGATGGTAGAACTTGACCACTGGGCTATCACGGTGTCCAAAATAACAATAATAATAATAATAATAATTATAATAATAATAATAATAATAATAATAATAATAATAATAATAATAATAATAATAATAATAATAATAATAATAATAATAATAATAATAATAATAATAATAATGACGATTCTTCTTCTTTTTCTTCTTCTTCTTCTTCTTCTTCTTCTTCTTCTTCTTCTTCTTCTTCTGCTTCTTCTTCTTCTTCTTCTTCTTCTTCTTCTTCTTCTTCTTCTTCTTCTTCTTCTATTATCTTTCTTCTTCTTATATTATTATTATTATTGTTATTATCATTACTATTATTATTATTATTATTATTATTATTATTATTATTATTATTATTATTATTATTATTATTATTATTCAGCCCAATGGCCTCAAGGCGTTAAACTGTGACGCCAACTCATAACCCTTTGGTGGTAGATGCTGGGGAGGAGGGTCGTTGCGCGCGTAAAAGATCTTAAACTCCGCATATGCTGGTTGATAGCCCAGGACCCAGCAGACACCAGATTGTTATGGGTGGGGTTTCGAGGCAGCTCTAGCAACCGCGCTTGGTGTATGCACTTGCACATTCGGTGACGTCTTGCAAGAGGTTGCTGGGACTGCGGAATAACCTCGGCTTAGTGCAGTCTTGCCCTCAGGAGCTCCATCGGTGGCCCCGATCATCAGGCGAGAGACTGACACGCGGGGGTGGAGGACCTCGAACAAGGGTATTGGAGGCTTATGTCCGTTGAGGATATGCCATTAGCTGCATCAGTACGCCTCAGATATATTATTATTATTATTATTATTATTATTATTATTATTATTATTATTATTATTATTATTATTATTATTAGCATTTCAAGTTCTACCATCTGGGCCCTGTCGCCAGTTCGATTCCCGTCGGTGCCACCAGTATTTTCATTGAACATACCGGTCTATTTCTGGACCAGTATTTTCATTGAACATACCGGCCCGTCTGGAAGTGTTGGAACTGCCCTTGCGGGGGTGTCATTAGAGCTTATCGTCAATTCTTCGTACTCCCCTCACGGGTGAGACGATGGAGGCGCATGTGCAGAAATGCATCAGCCATTGACAGAGAAGCACTATTATTAGCATTATTATCATTATTATTATTATTATTATTATTATTATTATTATTATTATTATTATTATTATTATTATTATTGTGGCCCCGATCATCAGGCGAGAGACTGACACGGGGGGGTGGAGGACCTCGAACAAGGGTATTGGAGGCTTATGTCCGTTGAGGATATGCCATTAGCTGCATCAGTATGCCTCAGATATAGTAAATCTGCCTTGGAGTGTTGACTGTGACATATTTGAGGGAAATCCCGATGAAAAAACCTAGTCACACTTGCAAAACAGAGTTCCAGCCCAATGGCCTCAAGGCGTTAAACTGTGACGCCAACTCATAACCCTTTGGTGGTAGATGCTGGGGAGGAGGGTCGTTGCGCGCGTAAAAGATCTTAAACTCCGCATATGCTGGTTGATAGCCCAGGACCCAGCAGACACCAGATTGTTATGGGTGGGGTTTCGAGGCAGCTCTAGCAACCGCGCTTGGTGTATGCACTTGCACATTCGGTGACGTCTTGCAAGAGGTTGCTGGGACTGCGGAATAACCTCGGCTTAGTGCAGTCTTGCCCTCAGGAGCTCCATCGGTGGCCCCGATCATCAGGCGAGAGACTGACACGGGGGGGGTGGAGGACCTCGAACAAGGGTATTGGAGGCTTATGTCCGTTGAGGATATGCCAAGCTGCATCAGTACGCCTCAGATATAGTAAATCTGCCTTGGAGTGTTGACTGTGACATATTTGAGGGAAATCCCGATGAAAAAACCTAGTCACACTTGCTAAACCGAGTTCCAGCCCAATGGCCTCAAGGCGTTAAACTGTGACGCCAACTCATAACCCTTTGGTGGTAGATGCTGGGGAGGAGGGTCGTTGCGCGCGTAAAAGATCTTAAACTCCGCATATGCTGGTTGATAGCCCAGGACCCAGCAGACACCAGATTGTTATGGGTGGGGTTTCGAGGCAGCTCTAGCAACCGCGCTTGGTGTATGCACTTGCACATTCGGTGACGTCTTGCAAGAGGTTGCTGGGACTGCGGAATAACCTCGGCTTAGTGCAGTCTTGCCCTCAGGAGCTCCATCGGTGGCCCCGATCATCAGGCGAGAGACTGACACGGGGGGGTGGAGGACCTCGAACAAGGGTATTGGAGGCTTATGTCCGTTGAGGATATGCCAAGCTGCATCAGTACGCCTCAGATATAGTAAATCTGCCTTGGAGTGTTGACTGTGACATATTTGAGGGAAATCCCGATGAAAAAACCTAGTCACACTTGCTAAACAGAGTTCCAGCCCAATGGCCTCAAGGCGTTAAACTGTGACGCCAACTCATAACCCTTTGGTGGTAGATGCTGGGGAGGAGGGTCGTTGCGCGCGTAAAAGATCTTAAACTCCGCATATGCTGGTTGATAGCCCAGGACCCAGCAGACACCAGATTGTTATGGGTGGGG
>WBZZ01000076.1:140000-142500 GCA_019918135.1 Paulinella micropora
TGCGCGCGTAAAAGATCTTAAACTCCGCATATGCTGGTTGATAGCCCAGGACCCAGCAGACACCAGATTGTTATGGGTGGGGTTTCGAGGCAGCTCTAGCAACCGCGCTTGGTGTATGCACTTGCACATTCGGTGACGTCTTGCAAGAGGTTGCTGGGACTGCGGAATAACCTAGGCTTAGTGCAGTCTTGCCCTCAGGAGCTCCATCGGTGGCCCCGATCATCAGGCGAGAGACTGACACGGGGGGTTGGAGGACCTCGAACAAGGGTATTGGAGGCTTATGTCCGTTGAGGATATGCCATTAGCTGCATCAGTACGCCTCAGATATAGTAAATATGTATATATGTATATATATATGTATGTGTATAAATATATATGTATATTATATATATATATATATATGTATTATATATATAATATACATATATATATATATTATACATATATACATATATATATATAAACTACTACTACTACTACTACTACTACTACTACTACTACTACTACTACTACTACTACTACTACTACTACTGCTAATTTCGAGGAAGGCATTTTGAAGCAAGATCGACCACAACATGGCACTGGAGGCGGCTTTGGCAGCCTTTCGTGCAGGACAACACGACGTCCTTACCAAGTTTGTGGTCTGTTATCTTTTTCTTTCTTTCTTTCTTTCTTTCTTTCTTCTTTTTTACCGTAAGCAAGGTTTGATGAGAAAGAGACGATAGAAAAAAGAAGAGCCTAATTCAAAAGAATATTCTCTCTCTTTTATTGTTGTTGTTATTATTATTATTATTAGTAGTAGTAGTAGTAGTAGTAGTAGTAGTAGTAGTAGTAGTAGTAGTAGTAGTATTATTATTACAGTAAGGAAGGTTTAATGAGAAAGAGACGATAGAAGAAAAGAAGAGCCTAATTCAAAAGAATTCTGGTTCCAAGGAACAACAGTACAAGCTCATAAGGAAATCTGGAACTAAGGTTCAACAGAAAGCACCTGGAAAGAATAATATGGAATGGAAAAGGAAGAGAAAAAAAGATAGAAAGAAAGGAGGAAGGAGATAAAGAAAACCAGGAAAAGAAAAGAAAACAGAGAAACAAAAACAGTAAAGAAAGAAAAAAAATAAAAAAACAAAAGAGAATAGGAATAAAAAACAAAAGAAACAAAAGGAACAAACAAACAAGCGAAACAGAAGAAACAAAAACAAAACAAAAAAGACAACAATAGAGGCAACAAACACAAAAAGCAAGCAAAACAAACAAACACAAGGCTAGACAGTGGCAAGGGAGACGATACTGAACTAGAAGGCAAGAGCGGAAAGCGCCAGAAGAGGTAAGACATAACTAACATGGGCGCAAGTGAGATCAATTGACAGTCAGTGAGACAGCCATTAAGGAAACTGCAGCACCTAACGCAATTCACTCGCACCCGGAGGCTGTCGTAGCCAGGAGGGTGGTGTGCAGAGCGTAGTAAGGCTCGACGTGGCGTACTCGCGACGCGATTATGCCGAGTGCTGCAGTATCTATAGGGACCAGCCCAAGCCTGGCAACCTCATAGACATGCAGCCTCAAGCTAGTCGAGCCAAACCACTCCGCACCCCACCCCCCTCTTTTTTTTTCCACTTAGAATTTCAATCATTAGTGTGTTGAACTTGTAGTAAACTCAATATTAAAATGAGTCAGAGTAGAAAAGAGAGCAAACAGAGATAAAATATAGGCTAATCAAAACAAAATCAATAGCAAAGAAAAGAAACAGATGCAGGCAAAACAAGCAAAGAGCACGAGGAGACATATGAGGAAAGGATGAAACACACGAAGGCTCAAATAGTAAAAGATCGATATATCGCAGGTAAGAAGCTGGCCATATAATGGTCTAAATGCCCGAAGCGTTTAGTTGCCCGGATCCTCGACCCCCAGACCCTGGTATTTATGAGGACTTATGGAGGGAAAGGATGCATGTAATGCTCATACAAGGAAGAAGAGCTTAGCACGCCTCGGGCATGTAGCCCATTGAATACTGACCACATACCCGAGACATACTAATCTCACTACCATTGTAGGCCAAAACATGCCTCTCTCCCCCACATAGGCCCCGCAAGCACACAAACATATGTGCAAAATAAATATAAATACAACCACATACATACAACGTTAACATATATACATATATAGAGAAAAAACATATATATGCACATACACTTATATACATATATATAATACACATAAATACATGTACACGTACATACACACATAGCATATATAACATACATACATACATACACACATACATACATATATACATACATACTTGCATACATACATATATACGTACATACATACGTATACAATGATACATACATACATGCATACATGCATATATACATATATACATATACAATCATACTAATGCATTGTAAGCATATATATACATACATACATACATACATACATACACTACATACATACATACATACATACATACATACATACATACATACATGCATACATA
>WBZZ01000076.1:145000-167500 GCA_019918135.1 Paulinella micropora
TAGTTGTGTTACACTTGCAACTTGAAAGTGGCAAAAGTAATCCTACAATAGTTAACAGTTACCAAATATTCAAATTTTGAATTTTTACATTAAAATATCATGATAAAATCATTATAGTATATCAATTTATTAATAAAATATATATAAATATGATTTTATGGAAAAAAAACAGCAAGAACGAGACGGGAAAATGTGGGAGATAGACTCACGGTAGACTGCCGCGTAGTAAGCCAGGTACATTTTAACGGTTAGAAAATTAAAAAATTCAAAAAAAATTCAAGAAAAGTGATTGAAATAATCAAAATCTACCCTAATCTTTTATCTTTTCGATAAAATCATAGTATATCTGTCTGCTTCAAGTCTTTTCATCCTTCTACTCGTGACAGTAATAATATACTAATGATTAGTACCGGCTTGAAAAAAACAGTTAATCGTTACCCAACATTTAAATTTTGAATTTTTTAAGATAAAATCGAAAAAAATCATTATAATGTATATATAAAAATAAAGAATATATGTATGATTTGGTGTGAAAAACCAAGCAAGAACTAGTCAGGAGAGTGGGGGAGATAAACGGGAGATAGAAATCTGTGACCGGCTAGAAAATTCACAAATTCAAAAAAACTTCAACAAAATTTATTGATTATGTTTCAACACATCATAATCTTTGATTTTTTCAATAAAATAAGTGTTTTTTATATTCATAAAAATCCAAACTTGTGTCGAAACTTGTTGTTTATCCTGGCTAGACTCAACTGGTGTTTACCAGTCTGAGTTTCCTCTTCCTCCACATTGGAGCCTCCTTCCTCCGCTTTTTCCTTCGAAGCTGTCGCCACCTTAGCCTTTTTGAAGAGCCGGTCACTGTCCTTCTTACCGCCCCATCGCTTCTTGCCCTTGAAGCCCCCACCGCGGTCTCGGCCTTGACGCCCTCCCTTGCCCTCTTTGCCAGCTCTTTTACGCAAGGACTTGACTGTCTGACCATATTCCTCCAGTCGATCCCTAACCAGTCGTCGAACCGCTTTGTTCTTAATAACCAGCTGGTCTTTGTTGCGGATAGCTCTGACTATGTCCCAGATGGATTGGCCATTGTTTGCAACTTTTAACTGCCCCTCCAAGTTTTTCCAATCCGCCTCCTTGTCAGAGTGTAGCCCAGGGCATTCATCCTTCGCCTCGCACTTGTAGCCCTTGAAGTAGTAGTCAAAGCAAAGCTTACGATTACCTCTGTAAGAGGAAGTGGAAGAACTGGCACCCCTAGCCTTCAAGCCCTTCGGGGGAGCAATATGCTCCTCGCTAGTCTCGTCCTCATCCTCTTCCTCCTCCTGTTCCTTACGTCGGTAGGGTTTGCCATAACCCCACTTAGGAACTCTAGGGATACGGCGTCTATCAGTCCCCCCCTTTGACTGGATAGCATTTGCCTTCCCCACCGGTTTTTCCTCCAGCTGGGATTTAGCCACTGCTACCAACGCCTGCATTCCACCCTGTGAGACCGACGTATCTTCCCATGATCTCACGGCCAGTAGGAAGTCCTTCCACATGTCTCTTGCGTTTTCATATCCGTCCGCAAAAGTCTTCCATGCCGGGGCCGCATCCGTCGTATAATCGACGTTGTCCGGGATCAAAGCCTCCCATTTGCCCTCCGGCCATCCTTTACTAATGACCCGGAAAACACATGGATCGTGCTGATTGATCCTTGCCATCACGTGTCGGAGGAGCCGTTTGAGGCCGATGAAGAACGCGTTGTCCGTCTTCAGCGTCTCCATCTCCCTCGTGAATGCCCCCCTAACCCTCATCGGCTTCTTGCTCGTCGTTGCCAACGCAGTTCCAACCACCGTGGAAATGTGTCCTGTCAGCATG
The DNA here is from genome assembly GCA_019918135.1 of Paulinella micropora. Taxonomy (NCBI): domain Eukaryota; phylum Cercozoa; class Imbricatea; order Euglyphida; family Paulinellidae; genus Paulinella; species Paulinella micropora. The sequence goes on from WBZZ01000076.1 coordinate 146,855, forward strand.
ACCTCACTAGTCAAATCCCAATGACTTCCGTGAAGCACGAGCAAAGCAATGAGAGCATGCATCATCGCGTGCAGCTTGGACATTTTAATGGAACCCGTTTCCCCATAGACATCCCTGTCCTGAATTATTTCGCCATCCCCTTGGTGATACTGTCCACCGTAAAGTGCTCCATAAGGTCCGCGTCCGTGCACTGTCGGAGAATATCCACCAATGTCATCGGCGACTCAAAATTGCTCTCCCCCATCAACTTACATAGCAAATTGATCGCTTTCCGAAACCATGGCGAGGTCATATACGCCCAACAGTTTACTTGCCGAGTAAACCATATTAAAGGCTTTTTATCCCCTTTTGTCCCCGGAGCAAACGCAACAGGTGAGAACTTCTTAAGGAAAATTAGCATCCTTTTCCTTTCCTGTTCATAACGTGTCGCCGGATCCAAAGGATCATCCTCATCCCTTTTCTTGATGACCGCATATCTCTCTTCCCACGCTGCGTATTTGTCCACGCAGACCTCAATGGCCTTTGCCACCTCCATGAGGTACAAGAGATATCGATACAAGTCCACACAAGCCTGCTCCCTTGCTACCAGCAAAATCAAAGGGTCCGGCACCGTAGCCGTAGCCGTCTTGAGCTTGGTAGTCGCCATTGCAGCTGACTCTGCTTCCTGTAGCAGATCACGCAGGCTGTTGGCATAGTAGCCAACGTGTCCTTGTCCGTCATCAGCTCCAATTTTCCCATGAAGCCTTCGACATGGATTAGGTCATATACGTCCGGTGTCTTTTTGTTCCACACCTTCGTATCCTTCATCCATTTTGCTTCCTTCATTTTTCCCTTGACGGCCTCCCAATTCTTCACCGCCTTGTTAAAGGCATTGCCATTGGGTACACCTCGTCCTTGAAGAAAGTCTGTGCCAAGGTCATGTCAAAAGTATCACCTTTCGTAGGGTCTGTTCTGACAGATCCATACCACTCCTCACTCCAAGTGTCCTTAATCTCACTCCCTGTCATCAGGAAACGGACATCGAACTGCTCCGAAGGAATAGGAGTTGGAAAATATTCCTCATCCCCATTCTCGAACCTTGGATGTCCCACCATCTGCAGTTCATGGAGGTGCAAGGACACGAACGTCCTTGCCATCATCCTCCTAACCTGCATAGGTACCAAAGTTTTGAGCTTAGGTTCACTAGGTGAATGGCCAGTGAAACCAAAAGTGGTTGAATCCCAACCCCATTTGGCCAAGTCACTCGACTCATACTTCACCATTTCGTAAACCTCCTTATCCCTCGGTCTGTCTTTGAACTTACATGCCAAAGGGACAAAGTGCTCCAAAAACTGATGCTGTTCAGTGGAGCCTACAATGAAGTCCGCTGCTACATGTTGTAGAAAGTCCCCCACAGCCTTATTTTCCAAGGGTGCACATACCGTATCCTTGTAAGGATCGTATGCCGCCCCTTTTGACATGTCGATTTCCAAGGTGTCAAGGTCCAAGTTTCGAGATCAGGGTTCTTCCCCGTTTCTCCAAAACCCTCCTTACCACCTTTTTCGATTTCCCTTGCCCTTAACGACTGAAAGCACTGTCTCACACGACCAGTACTGAGTACTGATTGTCGAGAAGCTACTTGACACTCTCGCCAAGGCACAGCCAACAACAGTGACTGATTGCCCCCTAAGAGTGCGTCGTTCCCAATTCCAAATTTTTTTCCAGAGTTCGAAAGAGGCAATTGGACTCCAAATGTATTAAGACCGGAGGTCTAGCCTTACGAGCTCAAAGGAAAAGTAAAAAAAAGGAATTTAATAATTGAACACAACTGGTTCAAAACTAACATCCACTTCTGATATAGAAAGGGAAGCCAGATATGAACCCAAACAACAAGCCAAAGGAAAAAACCGCTGTCAACGGAGTGTCCCTTTGACACGGGTCATCTGACACGATGCGTTACGTCCGTAACCTGCACAAATGCTAAAACATATCCTAAACACCAACCCATAAGTGCAATTTCGAGTCCCTTATTTAGCCATAAATTCCCAGTCACGGGGAAAAGGCCAAATTTCACGGAATTTCCTTGACCCTTTTCAAAAACTTCAAACGGTTACTACATTTGCTGTAGAAGGATCGGGTCAACGCTACAAATGTGGGAGGTTATTCAATATGGATGCTACACAATAGTGTAATCTGCATCCTAAAAACCTTCTCTACGCCAGTAAACGGTTAAGTGTAAGATATAGGTATTAAGGTCCTATGGGATCCAAGCTTCCTAGCTTTCCTCCCATATTCCTTATCCTAATATAACATTAAAATCGGATGTATTAATCAGAACCGGAAATGTAATAAGAATTCATCTTAAAATACATTTAATAACAAGAAATTACTTCCAAGAGTAAATTCCCGTAAACCCTAATAACGTAAAAACGATGTAGTATACCGTGGGTGTTACACTACGATGGGTAGCTTCCCAAAGGTTATGAGCCTTGGAACTGAGAAAACAATGGGTTTAAAGCAAGAGTACATCCCGCAGTTGGATGGTACCACTCGGAATTATTCCGACTTCCGTTACAAGCTAGTGAACTATGCAAAGGGCATCAGTGCCTGGCATGGTGAGTGTATCACGCTGGCATTTGATGACCCAGCAAAGGCAAAGGTTAAATATCCTTATGACCCAGTCAAAGCACTGGAGATTGAGGAGAGGGAGTTCCCTGATGAACCTGACTCAGAAGATACCCCTGATGTAGATTCTGACGATGAAGGCAGTTCGTCAGACGCAGGTAGACAGAGATCCAAGACGCTGAAGAAGACGATAGCAAGACACCCTCCAAAGACAAACCGAAGGATTGGGCGAAGCTAACTGACGAACAAAAGAAAAACTGAGAGAAAAGAGCAAAGAAAATGAAGCAAGAGAAACGAAGACAGTCGAAACGAGCACACACACTAAGAGTGAAAGTAGTACAGAAAGAAAAGAAGCATTATGAGCGCATGCGAACACTACATTTCATTCTGTCTGTTGCTTTTTCTCATCCTGTTGTCGTTCGATATTTGCGTACTAAGACAATCACAGGACCGATAGAGCTGATAGAGGCAGTGAGAGCCAAGTTCGGTTCAATCTCCGGGGTTAACAAGAACATAAACGCGCAAATTTTTGAGAACATGTATCCAAAACCCGGACAAAATGTTGATGCATGGTTGAATGATTATTTTGCAATGAAGGGAGAGGTAGAAAGTCACAGAACTCACCCATTCGACGAAGATGACCTCATAAGAGCCCTGCTTGCTAAGCTTGCAAAACACCCTGCATACGGAGAGAACTTCAAAGCACTCTACTTCAACCTACCCACCAACCTTAGACCAGGATTTGACGACTTAGTTGACAGCGCGAGAGACACATGGGCGTTGTGGAGAAAGGATAAGTGGAGAGGGGAAGAGAGGAAGGAGAGACCTGAAAAGCCCACGAGGCAGAAGAGGGAGACAAACCTCTTAGCAAGTTATAAGGGAGATGAGGACGAAGGGGGTAAGTGCAAGTTTTCAGAAAATTCAAGAAGAAGAAAGAATGGTGGCTCAAAGTCACTTGTTACGAGTGTAATGAGAAAGGTCATACCAAGAAGTATTGCCCAGCAAAGAAACCCCGTAGGAAAGCTCAAGCGAGTGAAGACAAGAACGATAACAAAAAGAAAAAGGGAAACCTCACAGCAATAAGCACAAAAAGTCTCTCAAAGACAAAGACATGAACCTCATCAGAGAGGAAGAAGAAGATTGGGACACAGAGACTGATAGTGACGCTTTGTTCATCTTCATGGGGGGAGATGTCCTAGACGACCCTGGGGAAACCCCTGACGAAGAGAGAGGCAGGGAGAGAGCGAATGTCGAGTCTGGGGAACCTCAGATTGACCCAGGTGTTCGTCCCCTGTCGACAAATAGAAGTGACGGAGGGAGTCCCTCCGCCACACCAATCTCACGCTCTCAGAGGCAGCTAACAAGGGACACCTCCACAAACACCCCACAGCGTCAAAACACAGTCCCCAAATCACCTCTGAGAACCCTTGAGAGGTATAGCAAAGAGAGACCGAGGTCCCTTAAGTGTCATGGCAAGAATCTCTCTTGAGAAGACAAAAGGGGTCCAAATGCTCTGCAAGCTTCAAGGTTGATATGGACTATTTTGCGGTTATCATGCAAAGAAACAGGACAATGAGTATCCTCTACTTGACTTAGCTGTCGTCAGCCCCGACCTCCGTCCCCCCAAGTCCCCTTACTACCCTGGTGAGAGTGGTTTGCGTGAGGATGCAAAAGCGAGAGGGACAGTCATACCACAGAACCTCACTACCACATTCACCAACCAATCTCCACAGAGGGAGGGGAGAGAGTAAGCAAAAGGGAGTGAAAAAGGAAGTGAGGGGGAGCAGGCGTGTAGAGACATCACCGCAAAACACACCTCCACCACACAAACACCTCACACCGCATCACCCACTCATGTCACGCAAACAGATGACACACCGATTCAAAGAGAGAGCAGTGAGGAAGAAGGAGGAGAGGAAGAGATGGAGGAGTCATACTATGACAGTGAAAATGACTCTAGATGTTCTGATGGGATCAGACATGACATGGCAATGGCATCATGCTTAGATGATAGTGATGTTGACCCGGAATTTCTAACATTTACGCGGAAGGGCAATGTTAAGAAATATTTTGAAAAACACGGCATTATCAGGAAGACTCACGCTAAGAGTGGCAGTCCGGCAGAAGCTGGACTGCCCAATGTTGCCGTAGGGACCGGGGAGGCCAAAGGGAAGCAGCGGGAAGGCGCAACAGCAACCCCGACACCACAAACAGGTCCAAAACCTCAAACTCAACCACACACCAACACGCCACCCGTCATAACTTTCAAAGACATAGAACAGCTTGCTCAGCAACTCACAACAACATGCATCAGAGAAAGCAATGGTGAGGTAAAGAGAGTGAGTGAAGGGAAGTTAGTGCAAGATGAGTTCTTGACAGATGTGGTGAGAGCGATAGAGGGAGTGTATATCGCATACGCAGCACGCACAACACTATCCCCGCCAACACAAACTCAAAGCAGCAACACCTCACAACCAGCACCATCACAACACAAGAACAGCAAACAGAACTACGCACTAGTGTTAGATGGGGAAGGGGGGCGAGACAGAAAGAGACGATAGTTCAGGATAGCGGGTCGTCGCGAGACATAGCATGCAACCCTGAAATGTTACACGACATTAAGTCCGTTCCCCCTGTCAAGCTAATTACAGGTAATGGAGAGTGTGAGATAGGACAGGAGGGTACGGCAAGAGGGACACGCATCAATGGGCACGGTAGGCCAATTACGGTGTCAAGGCCAATGCTCCTTGACGCCAGGTTACCCGTGAATATTGCCTCAACCGGCAGGATGGATAACACCCATCACCGGTCAATCATCCACCAAAATCGACAGCTAGTCATACTCAAACACCCCATAAGATGAGAGGAGAAAGACGTACTGGTAAGAGATAGGCTCATGTCAACCCTTCTTTACAGATGGGACGATGAATTTGACACCCCATTAGACATAAATGAACGTTATGAACCCCCACAGAATAAGAAAAGAGTTGTGGTGGGGTAAAAGGGGAGGGAAACCCCAGGAGAGAAAGACAGAAGCGTAGGCAGACAGAAGGCAAAACAGGGGAGGTAACGCTGTATGCGTCTTATCCCTGCAAGCCTGGTGCGATTAGAAAGGTAGATATAGAATTGTTCCATTATGCATGTGGACACTATAGCATTAAGAAGATGAGAGCTTTGGCAAATGCATTAGGCATAAAGCTAGTAGGAGATGAGAAGAAAGTAAAATTTTGCGAATCATGCATGATAGGTAAGGCAAAGCAGTTGCCTAGGTTTAAAGTTAATAAGATAGAGAGAGCTAGTAAGCCAGGAGTAGTATTACACATAGACACCGGAACGTGGTCAGCACGGTCAATGCACGGTAAGAGACATAAATTTTCGGTCACGGACGATTACTCGTTGTTTATCAAGGATTATTATCTTGCGCATAAGAACGAATTTATTGACTGCATTAAGCAGGCGGTAGCATTTTATGAGAGACAGACAGGAAACAAAGTACAAGAAATTAAATGTGATCAAGAGTTTGATGTCCCGAAAGAAGTGATAGACTGGGCTTCCGTTTATTTGGAAAACGTCAGCAACGGGGGACAAAGATGGTAACCCTATCGCTGAAAAAGCCAATGACATTACGGCTGGGGCCGCAAGAGCCATGCGTTGCCATGCCCACCTGCCCATTTCTTTCTGCGCAGAGATGGAACATTCGGCAACCACTGTAAATAACATTTTGCCTGCCACCCAAGGACCAAGGAAGGGGATGTCCCCGTTTGAGCAGTTATTGGGAAGGAAACCGTTTTTAAAACACCTTAGACCGATAGGATGCATGGGAGTAATGTATACAGGCAAGGGTAAAAAGGGACAGTTTAGAGGAAAGAAAGTTATGCTAGTAGGGTATGACTTATTTAGAGAGTTATATAGAGTGTGGGACGGTAGGAAAGTAGTAACAGGAGTTAGAAACGTGCGGTTTAACCCGTACGTGATAGGGAAGGAAGCACATCCAGAGAGAACAGTCAAGTGGGATGAGGATGTAGCTGAGGGGGGGAGTGAGAGTAAGGATGTCGATGTTGAACAAACACACTCCACACCCACTACCGCCACAGTCACCACCACCCACACACAAGAGGACACGACACAGACTCATGACGATGACGACACATACGACAATGTCGATGACGTTAGTCAGTCAAATAGCCAACAAGGACAGGGGGAGTATGGAGGGGACACAGGGGGAGTCAGCATAGATCACAAACACACACAAACACAAGATAGCTTTTCAACACAGGACATCGACACCACACCGACAGCTGCACCCCATCCCACCGACACAACCCCACAGACAAACAACACAGGACTAGGACATGCACACGCACTCACAGATGCATCTGATCCTCAAGCACAGCATGAGAGAAGAGCATATGAAGAGATAAGCAACCTAGTAAAGGAAGAACATGGGAGCAGAGTGACAAGATCACAGAAGCTAACATAGTTCAAGAAGGAAAACGAATAAGACGACAGGCACAACAACAACCACCACAAGCACAACAACCATCACGACCGCATAGTGAACTAAAACGAAAAGAAAAAGTAGTTGAGGTTCAGGAACTAGAGGGAGTGAGAGTGAGAGTTCTTGCAAGAGAGTGGGGAGACGAGTGGGCAGAGAAGACTTACGGAGAGGGCTGGGAGAGTAAAGTGCGCACAGGCATAGTGAAGCAGAAGTGTGCCCCCAAAGAGATGTTAAAAGTCAGAAAACAACCTAAGCCATCTCACTTTGTTCAGTTTGATGACAGACTAGAGAAGATGCTAGATTCTGAGATCAATAAGTACAAGGTAAGTGAGGGGGAGTCCGTATTGCCTGCTGGAGAGTTGGAGAGTGCTATGTTATGTTATGACAGATGCATGAATGAACCAAATGAACTTTTGCTTTATTTTAATATTCGTGTGCCTAAAGAGATAACTGAGCAGGGATTGACAGCGAAAGAGTTGTTAGAGGGCATGAAGAAAGAGATTCAATCTCTTAAGGACTTTAAGACATACACATCGGTTAACTTTAGCGAAGCCAAAAAGGCTGGTGTTAGCAAGATAGTTAGGCTCACATGGGTTCACAAAGTAAAGATAGACGAGAACGGAAGGAAGTTTGTTAAGTCTACACTAGCTTTAAGAGGAGACATGTTAGAGCCAGGAGTTAGTTTCAACCCCGACCAATTGTTTGTCCCTTGTGCCTCACATCATGCTTGCCAAACTAACTGCCTGTAATGGCAATAAGCTTTACGGAATTGACTTCAAAAATGCTTACTTAAATGCCCGCATGCAAGATCCCGTATTTGCCTACCCACCCGAAGCAATGGATAGAGAGGGGAAAGAGGGGATGATATTGCGTGTTGATGGAGCATTATATGGTGCGCCTCAGGCAGGTAGAAGGTGGTATGACATACTAGCCCCTAAGTTAGTAAAGCTAGGATTTAGGCTGTTAGACTCCGACTTATGCATGTTCGTAGAGAAAGACAAGCCTATAAGAGAAGCGATAATGCGAGTATTTCACGTGGATGATTTAATATTTTCCGTACCTAACAAAGAAGCCTATGAAAAATTCGCGTCTGCGTTAGAACAGTACTACCCACTCAAAAGGCTAGGAGTCGCAAAGGAATTCAAAGGGATAGAGATAGTGCATGAGAAAGGCAGAATCGTTTTGCACCAAAGAAAGTATCAATTGCAAATTTTACGTGAGACAGGATACGCAAATTCTCGTCCTGTCAGTACCCAAGCGGTAGACCAAACACCGGAAGCAATGTCGCAAGATGCAGCTTTACGTAAAATGTCTATTCCGAGTATGGTAGGCAGTTTGCTCTATTTAGCCAAGATGACAAGACCAGATATCGAACAAGCTCTTAACGCTGCAAGCGTCATGCAAACCATAGACAAGGGAGTAACTTACGCTATGTTAGGCAGAATCATACGCTATTTAATCAAGTCCTTTCGCGGTATAGCATTTAACGGGCCAAAATCCGTTCAAGAGGGTATGTCCTACCCTAAGGTCACTTTGTGGCCCGATGCCGCTCACAAAGTCTGTCTGAAGACGGGTAAGTCTCGCACAGGTTTTATAATCTTGTGGGGAGGAGACCCAACAGGTTGGCTTTCAAAAAGACAGAGTAGGATAGCACTTAGTTCAAATGACGCGGAAATTTACGCAGCTGCTGAATGCATAAGAGAAGGACTAGCAATAGGCCATGTCAGACAGGAACTCGGAATTCCACAAAAAGGTGCAGTAGAAATTTTCGAGGATAATTCGCAAACAATTCTCGCGAGTGAAAGAGGATTATGCGGACCCCGCACCAAACATTTGCCTCTAGAATTACACTTCATTCATCACCTTCAGAGAGATGGAGAGATAAAGTTCATAAAGGTAGGAACTTAAAAGCAGATAGGAGATTTACTCACCAAACCGTTACCGCGCGAGCAGTTTACTTATTTGCTCAACAAATTCACGGTTATCATTACGGGCGAACCGGAATGACTACGGGTGTTTCACCTATGTTTTGTGTTTTGTTCTCGTTTTGTGTGAGTTGTTTAGTATTGTCGATGCCGGACTGGAAGCCGTGGAATCTTCGATCGATGTCGTCGCTGGACTCCGTACCCTGGGATCGGGTCATAGACCAGTATACGGAATGGGGAATCAACCGCGCGGAGTTTCTAAAGCTAAAACATGGACGATACCCGAGACAGGAAATAGAACAGCTTCGGGAGCTCGGGGAAGATCAGGATGATGATACAGAAGAGGAAGAATGGGAAATCGATGAGGGCGCAACGGAAGACTGCTATGCGCACGATGGCGATGAGCTACGCGGTGAGCTTGACTAGCCCCCAGGCCTCGCGGTGGCCGGTGGCGAGAATTCCTGACTTTTCTGGTGACGAGTGGGCAAACACGAAGGACAGTCATATTTTATCGCATACAGCTCGCTTTCCTTTCTTTTCACTTGTTTCCCGAGTCACACCACTAACGTTTTTATATATATAGTTTTTAGTGACTTTTGATACCCCTTACGGGAAGCGCTTGCAAATTTTTCATTTGCTTCAGAACTATAAGACACTTATGATGCTAGTTATAAAATTGATAAATAACTAAGGGGGAGCGTTGGTCACTGATTTCTATTTCAATTTAATTCACCGTTACTTAGGTAGTTGATTTGTCAATAGGCCGGACAGTCAATAATAAAAATGTTGACCGAAATGCGTAAGACCTATACCTAAGTTAGTCAGTCTGTGACGTGGAAGTCGAAGCGTCAGTTCTTTAATTATACGAGTTATTAAACTGCGTCGTTGGTAGACTTACTAGGTAGCCCGGATAGACTCTGACAGGGGTCGGTAAAGGTTCCACGATGGGTAGCTTCCCCAAGAGCGGTTACCGGTTGGCAACAATGATTGAAGCTAAAGAATGCTCGAAAACCCTAAATCTGAACCGCCGAAGACAGGAACAACCATCAGCAAAGCTGTCAATGTAAACTAAAAACGTGTTGCATTGACGCAACCAGTTCAAACTTAGAATCAGTAGCTGCTCAGAATTTGATGAACAGAGGCTGTACTGATTCCATATGTCGGCCGGCCCGTACATTACATAGTGGCATCAAGTGTTGTCCGGCTTGTCGTTACTTGACTCTTATGCTTGGTCTGCCCCTCTACAGTTGAGGTACGACTAAGTGTCAGAGTAGCTGTTCCGGTTACATCTGGAGCCACTAACAAAAATTGAACGGGGTTTTGCTTTTGCTTTTCGTGAGGTTCACGAAAAGCTCAAGTTCTCACGTTTTTCTTGCCTTGTTTTTCTTGAGGTTTTGACACCTCGGAATTTCCGACAGAAAAGGGTGTTGACCTTTTTCAAGTTTTGCTTTAGACAGTTGAGCTCTCCTTAGGGGGAGAGGGATAGAAACAGATTGCGTGTGAGGTGTAGGAGCACGCACATTTGTTTTGTATTCGGTTGGAGGAAACAAATGTCACCAGCATAACTCATAAGCTGTGTGTGGAGCAGTTGTGTGTGTGTGCTGTGTGTGTCATTTGTTGCTTTCTCACATCTCTCTTCTCTTTCTCATTTCGATATGTTACCACGTGAGAATAGGAGGAGGATGTTGACAGCAAGCAGCCCTTATTCTACACCAGCGTATACTAGGGGGGGTGGGTCTTTGGTACCTTCCTCTCTTGGTACACGTTTTATGGGGGCAGGAGCCCTCACAGCGTCGAGTTCGTCGACAACAGGGGGAACACCTCCCTCTTTGCACTTCATCTCTGCTCGTCTGGAAGACGATTTGAAGACGATGTGGCAGTTTCGTCTCACAGGTGATAGTTGGGCGGACCAGTTACCGTCCACAAAGGCATTGCAGACGGTCAGACAATGCATTAATGCTATCTCGCCTGGTTCGACGAGGAACGTGTGGGACACACTTGTGATCGGACGCACCACAGTGGCCAATGTTATGGTGGCAGCAGAGATGGTGGTTCAGATTGCAGAAGCTGTGGGCATGGGGACCCACTACTGGACGCCTGAGAGGCTGGATGCGTCCAGATTGATGGCATCAACGGAGGGAATGGTCGATCTCAATATAGCGAGGTTGGGACAAGTCCAAGCTGAAGCCTGGGGCACCACTGCCATGGCTGGAGACCCTCTCGTGACTTTGTCAAACGTCACGGACAGCCTGTGTACGACTTGGTTGGCTGTTGGCCGTCTTGGGATGTCTTGGATCAAGGGCATCCAAGATGGACTGAAGTGCAAAAGTTTGCTCAGTTTCACAGTCAGGTTTGGGCCAGAGTGTCACCCACTGTGCACGCAATTGGCAACTTTATTTTTCGGCCCAAGAGTGGTGTTGGGGCTAAAGTGCTCTCAATAGACGACGTGTTCACGCCCATTTTCGACGCAATAGATGGCTTCTGGGACAAGGCAGTCTCAGGGACAAAGCCCACTTGGGCTACAGCGGGATCGTCTGAAAATCTCGTCACGTTGGAACGATTGCTGGTAGTGGATGCCATCGTTTATATGGCCAAAGCTTTTTATCATTTTGCTGTGGCTTGGGATGGCCAGGCAGAACGACGAAAGCTTGCGGTTTCGTCATGGAACCGTAAGATGGAAAAGAACGACGAGGAACGACGTCGTACTATTGAGCGTCACCAGAAGGATGTGGACCGCCTTCTGGGTGACCAGAAGGCTTTTGCTCTGGACAATCAGAAGGTTGCAATTCCTAGGCATATCTCTGAGCTTCGTATGTGGCTGACAGAGGTATGTCGGGTCTGTCGTTCAGCTAACATTTATACGCCTGAGGATGTGGCCATAGTGGCTGATAGGTTCTTTCGTTGTCAGTCATCGGTGGACAATGAATGGCTTATGCAAAGCGAGGTGTGGGCAGCTTTTTGGGGAAAGCTGCAGTCTACTCGGTTCGACGCCATGTGTGTCGATAGTATTGGTCTGATGCTCGCAGAGAAGATGGGCTACCATGTTTTTGCCTCTAAGTCACAGGAGGTCAGTCAGCTGCAGGCGAGGTCAAGTGGATGGTGAATAAGAAGCCTGTACTCCACTACATCTTCCAGAGGATAATGGACATGGTGATTATGCTCACACCTGCAGAAGCCTTCAAATTGACGGCTGTGGCATTGTTCGATCTGAACAATCAAGTCTTTATTAAGATGGCGAAAGAGATTCAGACGGACACAGAGGTATGGGAATACCTCCTCAAGGGTACTGGACAGTCTACCCCTGAGGCCAGTCCGGAGATATGGAACGTGGATGAAGACGTGTTGGGGAAAGTCATGCGTCGAGTCCAGAAAACCATCATCGATGAGTGGAAGTGGTCGGGTCCGAGGTCAGGGACTCCCACTCAAGATAATCAGAACCAGGGGGGAGGGGATGGTGCGGGACCATTCGAGCCCGGGGATGAAGTTTATTGGGGCCTGGGGTACTCGCGCAGGGGACCTCAGTTCTATGGTCAGAGACCCCAAGGGGGGCGGGGCAAGGTCGTCAACGGTTCCAGAGGTCATACTACAACCCCAGGGTGCATAGGCCGTTGTGCATGAAGAAGGCGGGAGCCTTGTGGCTCAAATCGGGAGCCATGTGCAAGAGCAATTGCCAGAATTTTCATCCTGAAGGCTGGGATGACTCGGTGCAGAAGGAAGTCTTGAGGAAGGTACGCTACGACTATCCAGTGGGTCCCTTCCATGGCTTGTTGAATACGAATAAGTATTCGCAGGAGCTCAAGAACCTTCAGGATCGTGATCGGAAGGCATACGATCAGAAGGGATGGACGGATCCTGGTGAGGCACCTTATTTGAAGGGTGAATGGGAAAAGTTCAGGGTCTGGAACCCTCTCACTTCAGATGGCGGCGACGCACCGGCGTCTATGGGAAGAGATATCCCGGGCAGGCACGGGAATGAATCCGTGGACCCCTCATGGAATTTACGGGGGTCATCGGATGCGTCCTCAGCAAGGTCGGCTGCTAGTTCTGCGTCGAGCTCGTCGTCTAGTTCGAACGATCGGTCGGATCGAGGGCACCTTGACAACCGACGTAGTCGTTCAAGGTCAAGAGATCGTCGTAGTGATCGTGAGGTCACTCATGTATCGGGCGGTCGTCATTACGACGAGAGGGATGAAGCCCGAGATCGACGAGGATACGATCGAGGAGGGCATGTTCGTGGCGGATACGACCGAGGACGACGCGATTCACGGAATCGAGATAGGTCACCGGAGCGGAGCCGAGATCGATCTCCACCGCGACGTCGGGGAGGGCGTTCAGATTCACGGGAACGTCCCAACTCAAATCGGAGCCCGCAGTGGGGCGGCAATCAGGGTAGTTCCCTTTTTCCTAATGCAAATGTGTATGGGGGGGGGGGGTGCGGGAACTTTTCCCTCATCGCATATGCAGCAGGCGGGAGCAGGTGCTTACTATGCGGGTCCAGCTCCGGGGCAGCAGTTACCAGTAGGCTACGGGCAGCCGATGCAGCAGCAGTTCTACCAAGGGCAGCCACAGCAGCAGGTGGTTGCTTATGGGGGACAGTCTTACATCCCTCCAGCACCAATCTTGCCTGCTCCTGGTATGCCGATGGGAGGCGGTCAGGGGACCGTCGGAGGGCAGATGCCTCCGCAGCAACAAGTCCAGGGTATGGCGTTTGGTATAACGCTAGTGGACATGTTGGTGAATGTGCAGGGCAAAGCATTAATGCAAGTGCGGGGCCAGGGATCCCAGGAGGCAATCCCAGCGCCTGACTCGGAGGTCGGGAGGGAGAATAAGTCGGGTGGGTTGCCTGTCGGCCACGGAGGCGACATGGTTACTCATGACCTGTGATTTGATGATAGGACACGCGTGGTAACGCGGGGAGTCCAGGAAGCTACGGACGCGGTGGCCTTGGAAGGCCAGGATGGACAGAATGAGCAGGTTGAGGACCTTGATAGTCACAGGGACACTCTATGTCCGGTGATGAATAAAGGCACGGACCTTAATGTGGAGTTAGCGTCGGAGGCGCTTGATAGTAAATATTTTGGTGGTTATGAAGCACTTTCAGCGGACGGGTGTGGCCCGGGGAAAGCTGAATTGCCTTTATTATTCACTAAAATTTTTATTGAGGATGTACAGCAGGAATGTATTGTGGGCAATGATACAATGGCATCTCTGAATGTACTCGGAAAGGAATTTATTGAACTATGGAGCAGGGAACCATGGTTTAGACACGGGTTTCGGCCGTGTCGGTTGAGGATCAAGGGAGTGGGAGGCATGACCGGGGTCTCAGGGTCAGTCATGCTTACGTTCCTTTTGAAAGACGGGAAGTCTTTCTCTCATCGGTTTTGGGTCGTCCCAGCCTTTGCTGGTGGTCTCCTGTTGGGGCTGCGGAACCTCAGACGAATGCACGCTCGGATTTATACGGATCTGAACGTGGTGCAGTACGGTGGATCCGAGGTGGCTCCGCGGTACGAGGTAGTACCGTATGAACCTTTACGGCGGGAAGGCCAATGTGCGGTAGCGCACGATTTGGATGTGAGTGTCTCACCAGTCATCCGCGCTGACTGGGGGTGGACAAAGGTGGTGTCCGAGGGCACGGAGCCTTCGGTCACACCCCACATTCAGGAGCCTGTAACAGCCTCGTTCTTCCATGTATGCACAGTAGAGTCGGGGGACTCTGGGGAAGCAAGTGTGGTTGCTGACAATTCTGACGACAAGATACAGGAGACGGAATATCATGACCACAACCTTTGGCTGGGCCTACAGGGACCCACGCGACGTGAGGGTCGTGAATGTGGACTGCAGGGATTCCGCAAAGGATGAGGCGGTAGTGGCCGCGATAGACGCGAGGTTGGAACACCTCTACGCAGCAAAAGCGGAATTGTTGCGGGGTACGATTGCGGGCATGGAGGATGCCGGTGATCAGCATGTCTATATAGATGTGCATTCGACCACGACGTCTCATGTGGTTTGGAATGTTACCCAACATAAGCTGCCGGTCAAGCAGCCTAAGCCGATCGTAGAAGCCTTCTTGAAGAGTCACTGGGATGATAATTTGTTTTTCCCTAAGGGAGTCAAGGCCATTAAGGAGGTCTTGAAAAACAGGCTATCGGTGGATGATTTCACTATAGTCATCCCAGTGGGAACTCGGACGGAAATGTGGTGGCAGGATATCGAGGATCATCTTATTGATGACCCGGTCCCCATCCCACATAGAGGCCATAAGCTGGTCTTGGCTTTACGATTGGGGACGAAGGAGAAGGCGTTGGCTTATGGGGCCAAGTTAATGCAACGTGAGATGGCGGATGTGAGAAAGCAAGCCTTCTCTTGGATATCGGGTATATATCACCGCACGCATGCAATGCAATATGCCATTATCATAGATCATGTGGCACAGCTTGCCCAGTGGAGAGGCAAGGAGGAAACTAGGTACCATGGGACGATGGTACGTGAGGATGAGCGGCCTATTCCGATGGAGGATGTGGCGCAGTTATCACGTAAGGCCTCTCATAAGGAGATTGAGGAGGCTAGGATATCCGCGGAAAAGGCTATTGCGGAGAAATATAGTACTTGGGAAGGTACTATGAAGGAGCGAGATGCCCTCAAGGGTATCTTGGAGAATAATATGGAGGTATTTGGGCCTCTTGAGGCGGGCTCTGTTCGGGGTTACGAGGCTAACTTTGGACGGAAGCTGGGTGAAGACGTGGTGGGTCACAGGCGACCGTCACGTATGAGCTATCACGAGGATCGGATGGCTCGGGAAATCACTCAGGAGCTTTTGGAGAAGGACACCATTGAGGCACGCTTATCGGAGGTGTCTTCACCTGTGCGTATGGCGCCCAAGCCGGATGGGTCCTTACGTATGTGTATCAATTACTATAGGATCAATAAGATTCTGAAGCAGATCGAGACACCGGTACCGGATCTCAGGAAAGGGATCAACCGGCTCAAGCATGCGAAGGTGTATACTACGCTTGATCTTAAGAGCGGGTTTTGGCAAATCCCTCTTAATGAGTCATGTCGGTATCTCACAGCGTTTATGGTCGGAATGACTACATACGTGTGGAAGGTATTACCGATGGGTCTTAAGTGCTCTCGGGGTCTATTTCAGCATGCTATGACTAAGATGCTGGGGAAGGAGTACGACGATGAGGCGACGGTGGTTCGTCTTGGGTCGACGGAGGATTATGCTTTCTGTTACATAGATGATATTATCATTTATTCAGAGAGTATGGAGAAACACGTGGAACACGTGCAGGACGTCTTGCGACGTATAAGCGCGTTTGGATTGCGCTTGAATGCACAGAAATGTGACTTCGCACAAAGAAAGATACAGTACCTGGGATATGAGATCTCAGAGGGTCGGTGTGCGATTGCATATGAAAAGAGGAACTATGTAGCGTCTATGCCGATGCCAAAGACTCGGACGGACTTACATTCCTTTATATCGCTGGCTCAGTATTATGGTGAATTCATTCCGGGGTTTGCGGAAAGAGTAGCGGTGGTCAGGAAATTCCTGAAGCAAGGGGTCGGGGACGACCCATGGCCGGAGGAAGTCACGAGAGTGATAGCGGAGCTCAAGGATGAGATCGCTAAAGACCCAAGGCAGGGAGGTCGAGTTCTTATGTTACCTGACTGGAAGGAACAGTTCGTGCTCGACACTGACGCGTCTTCGTACGCGGTAGGAGCGGTGCTTCAACAGATGGACAACTCCATTGGGCAGTTGCGGCCCGTTATGTTCATCAGCCGGCAGCTGATACCGGCGGAAAAGGAATACTGCACAAGGCAGCGGGAAGCACTTGCTATAGTGTGGGCTTTCCAGAGGTTGCGGGAATACCTGTGGGGTACTCCTAACATTTTGGTTAGAACGGACCATCATAACCTGCTATGGCTCATGTCTGGAGATCATACAGGTAGGTTGGCCAGGTGGCAGTTGGAATTGGCGGAGTATGACTTCACCATTCATTACATCAAGGGCAAAAGGAATGTTGTCCCTGATTTTCGTTCTCGGTATGAGGACAAGAGTGGACAGAGGGATAAGGCCGTTGATGATTTACAGCGACGTAATACGGTCAAGGAGGTGCGAATGGCACAGTTTGAATTTTGAACGCCGGGGGCGGTGTTCGCAATCATGGGTCATGATGTGGATCTACATGATTGGGAGGAACAGGGAGCGGAAGACACCAAGTTGCCATCGGGGCTTTGGTATCATCCGTTCACGCATAATAACAATCAACGTGACACGCGCAGCGAGGAAGTGTCTGCGTTGGAAGCAGTCGAGGTAGCGGCACGAGACAAATGTGCATGCTGTTACTCGCCGATCGCGAGAGAGGCGTGTGAGGATATCCTATGGGCGGAAGCAAGGACCGCGGATAGGAAAGAGGGGGAGGATGTTATGGAAGGAAGGCAGGGTGCCTTTAACGCGGTCTTGTTACCGAAGGGCCCGATGTGCCTTAACTTGGAGGATGAAGAAAAAGTTAAGGAGGAACATCTTTTTCAGTTACCGGAGGCACATCCGGAAAAGGTTCGATTCCAGTTGGAAACTGACACGGCAGTCAGACTGGCGTCGGTGGAAACTTTTCGGACTTTCACAAAGGAAAGTACGGAGTATAAGGAGTTGAGAGAACATCTGCTCAATCCACAGGCAAGGCCCGAGGACATTGACATAAGGAAACTCAAGCGGTGCTTGGTACTAAAGGATGGACTCCTTTGGTATATGGGAAAAGATGGCGTATATACCAATGAGGAGGATCGATGGTTGTTATGGGTTCCGCAGGAACTCAGAACGTCTTTGTTAATTGCGGCGCATCATTGTCCTATGTAGAGCCACCCGGGGGTGGAAAGGATGACGTGGTCGTTAAGGAGACGTTTTTGGTGGAATAACCTGGGAGAACGGGTTAAGGAGTTTGTGAAGGGTTGTCCTCATTGTCAGATGGCCAAGTTGCCATATAGGCCGAAGATGGTGCTTAAGGGTGAATATGATATCACTCTGGATATTTTCGATACCTTGCATATCGATCATGTGAGTCCTTTTCCAGAGGCGGGAACGGAAAAAGTCAAATATCTCTTAACGGTTATTGATCGAACTTCCAATTATGTCATTACTGTCCCTGTTACGGATGTGACAGCGGAAGTGACAGCGGCGGCGCTGATTGATCAGGTATTTGGCCGTATTGGGATACCGAGAAGGATTATTTCGGATAGAGGAACGAGTTTCGCGAATGAGGTTTCGCAAAGGATTGCCAAGTTCTTTGGGTTCGATTGGCAGTATGTGACTGCTTTTAACCCAATGGCGAATGGTAAGATTGAACGCGTTCACAGGACGTTGAAGGCAGCGTTGAAGACTTATTGTAAGAACAGCCAGCTTAACTGGGTATATGTGGTACCTATGTTCACGTTTGCTGTCAACAATTTAGCTTCGGCGTCGTTAGGCGGACACGCGCGGGGTGTCAGTCCGCATCAGGTGGTCTATGGACGGGCGTTAAACACGCCGACGGAACTGTTGTTTCCGCCTGATAAGTGGGAACCGTGTGAACTGTTAGGAGTTCGCTTACGAGCGATCGCGGAAGCACGGAGTGCGATTGAGAAGTGTCGGGAGACGCTGAGAGAGGTTCAGCGGGAACAGGAAATGGGCAAGTACTCTCATGTGGAGTACAAGGAAGGTGATACAGTGTTGCTGTATGTACCGACGGTACCGAAAGGGGTATCGATTAAGTTTTACAATAAGTGGCATGGGCCATTTAAGATAGTACGTCAGACGGGTGCGTACAATTACAAGATTGCACCTACGGGGGCACGTGGAAGGGAACAGATTGTTCATGTTCGTCGGTTGGCGAAGTTCAGTCCTTATTTGCTGGAGGACGAGAATGAGGAACAAGCGCTGAGGCGTATTGCACCAGCGTTTAGACAGCCGCCAGCATTGCTTACGCGCAAGGAGCGTGAGGAGGCGTTGCGAAAGCAACAGAAGGAAGACAAGGCTGAGGCCAGGAATGCTGGACAACAGGATCGTTCGGCTTCGGACGTCAAGGTAGACGTCAAAGATGGGAGGGAAATTCCGAAGTCATCGGAAATGTCGGATCGGAAAGGCACGGTATGGAAGAAACCGTGGATAGCCGGTAAGGAAGTGGCTAAGATCGACTGGCAGGTTGATAAGTTCTATCTATGTCGACCGCACGAGGATACGGTCATGGATAAGGACTTTGATTATTTCTTTTTAATGCAGGTTACGTATGTACAGCCTAGAACGCGGGTACGGGCTGCGTTGGGACTTGCTCCGACAATGCACTTTTGGAGGAGCAAGAGTGTTATTGATGGGATGCGGGAAAGAATCTTTGCGCCAGTATTTCGAGACGGCAAAGATTTGGAGCAGTGGGATGCGTCCATCGAGAAGGACGATGAGGATTTTACACCATGGACGGTGCAAATGATGCCAAGGGTGGTGTTGGATATGCCGTTCGAGTTAACAGAGGAAAGGAGGATTCCGCTTTGTATTTGGGACGAAGTGCAAAGTGCGGGCATATCATTTTTGTTGATAGGTGCACCAAGATGTGAGAAAGAAGTGGCGGCGAAGAAGAGAAGGGCTAAAGAGACGCATTCGGAAGCAGTAGAGCACAGGGGTCGAGGACGACCTCGGAAACAAGTCAAAACGTGAAGCTACGAAGTCTGATGTCGCTTACGGATCATTGGCTACTTTGATTTTTCTACGGGAAAGGGGAGATCAAGACGGGGCATTTCTTTTAATGCCTGAGGTGAAAGGCTAGGCTCGGAGGCACGAGTTCTCATGGGAGACTCGCACTAGACGTGGACCAATTATTTTTACTTATTCGACAGCCGGGATGCTTCATGTCATGTATCGGTCGGTCGAGGGCGCCTTTGAATGAGGAGTCAGTCGTCGGCGTGGGGGTCGACCGCTTACATCGGCTTCCCCCAAGGGGGCAAAGGGATTGTCGGCCGGCCCGTACATTACATAGTGGCATCAAGTGTTGTCCGGCTTGTCGTTACTTGACTCTTATGCTTGGTCTGCCCCTCTACAGTTGAGGTACGACTAAGTGTCAGAGTAGCTGTTCCGGTTACACATAATTGATATTATTATTAATAATAATATTCAATATCATCATGTCATAATTGATCATTCATTTATATTAGTTAGTCAGTGAATAATAGTATTCTAGGGTGTTATTAATAACTTTGAATTTAAGTTCTTTCAACTAAATTCAGTATTTTCATTCAATTGCTATTAATTTTAATACCAATACTGAAGTTTTTTTATTATTAACACTTGTATTCTGATCAATATTAATATTTCCAACTTCATTTAACAAAATCGAAAATTTCATTCAAAACCGAAAAAATACGACAAAAACGAGATTTCAACCAAAACCAAAAAACTCTGACTCAAAAATGAGAATCTCACAATTTTTTTTGTCTTGAATGTCGATAGCAATATTAAGAAAGCGTTTGCGTAAAAACTCACTGCGGTGAATTGCCGCTTGAAAAATTTAAATTTTCTTGGTCGGACACTTTCACTACCGCATCTTGGCCGGAGCCTCCCTTCACATTTTCTTGGTTTTTTTTTACTTAATA
>WBZZ01000076.1:182500-190000 GCA_019918135.1 Paulinella micropora
TTGGTTGGAATTTTAATTTTGTGTCAGTTTTTCATTTTTGTGGCAAAAATTCAAATTTTCGCGAAAATTTACGATATTTTGCGGACGAATATAGCAGTTAATTTGAAAAATTCAAATTTCCAACCAAAATCGAAATTCCAATCAAAATTAAAATTCCAACAAAAATCGAAAAACTTTTTTTTTTTTTCTCTTGAATGTCGTGAGTAATATGTTAATATTATAAAACCCCACTTAAATTTAGTTTAGCCAAAACTAAGTTCCTTTTTCCACTGAACAACAGTTAGTCAGTCAGCTGTTGAAATATTAATATTATGAAAGTGTTGCCTCAGCTGGATAGTCCGCCTGACTGTCGGGTCCCTTTCGTTTCTGCTGCTGCTGCTGTTGTTGTTGTTGTTGTTGTTGCTTAATAGTTCTTTGCAGCCGCCGCTCGCTAAATTGATGATATTAATATTTAAATCATAGACTAAGTATCAATCCTATATTGAGGCCCCTTGAAAGTTATTTTCCTTTCCCTTCATTTCTTTCCTTTCTTTTCTTTCTTTCCGAGTCTTTTTTTGCTTCGTTCTGCCTTTCTTTTGTTCAAGGAAAAAGAAAAAGAAAAAGAAGAAGAAGAAGAAGAAGAAGAAGAAGAAGAAGAAGAAGAAGAAGAAGAAGAAGAAGAAGAAGAAGAAGAAGAAGAAGAAGAAGAAGAAGAAGAAGAAGAAAGAAGAAGAAGAAGAAGAAGAAGAAGAAGAAGAAGAAGAAGAAGAAGAAGAAGAAGAAGAAGAAGAAGAAGAAGAAGAAGAAGAAGAAGAAGAAGAAGAAGAAGAAGAGGAGGAGGAAGAGGAGGAGAAGGAGGAGGAGGAGGGAGAGAGAAGAGAAAGAGTCGCAAGTTCCTCTGAAATCGCAACTGAGCAGTCAGGCCCACTGTAGTAAGCTATGCAGGTGCATATCTCGGGAGTGAACTGCTGCAAGGCTTCATAGATTTCCGGCATGACACTTCGAGCATGCTCATGGAGCCTTGCCCATTCCTTGTTTCTGCGCAGTAACGTTTCGATCGCCTGTTTCCCTTCATTACCTATTGCGTTGTCGTTCAGGTTCAGGCTAGTCAACGTGCTATTGACCTGCACACATGAAACACACATGCGATGCCATGCAACCGGGCCCCGGAAGCATTGGTAAAGCGAATTCTTCTGTATGTAATAAGCGAATGCAACTTTGCTGGAGCTTGGATTGAGTGGCTATAAAATTCGTTCAGATGGAGTAAAACAGTGGAAATTGCGACGCGCGCGCGTAGCAATGTGCAAAGGATTGATTATGGGCTTTTTGTCACATCTGCTTGTATGTGCAGGTGAACACACGCCTTACAAAGCTGGATGTATCAGCGCGATGGGATGCAAAGAGCGAAGAAAAGATAGGCGCAGAAGGGGCAAAGGCGTTTGCTGATGCTCTCAAGGGGGGGGGGGTAATAAGTATTTAGCCTTCTGTGTGAAAGATTGGTAGTTTCACAACAGTCGGGGGGGGGGGGGGGGGGGTAGATTCTCCAGTGATTTTGGTTAGTTGGTTTGTTGGACACACGTTGGTCGTGGGTTTGTTGGCGTGTTGGGTACTCGTTGGTACTGTATATGACTTCGTTGGTCGTTTGTAAGGGTCGTTGGGTACCTGTTGGTGCCGTATATGATTTTCCGGGAATCGAGGTGGGGCCAATCTATGCACGCAAGTTTGTTGGACATTGGTTGGCTGGCGGAGGAGTTCCTTGGGGGTTGTGGTTGGGTTTTTCCTATAGTTGCTCTGGGTATATCCTGAGGCAGGGATGTAACCTTTCGCTCCCATAGCTATCATTAGCAGGTTGGATGTGCATTGGCCAGATGCCCCCAGTTGGAGATCTTGGATTCGTTTTTGGTATTCAAAATATTTGTGTTCGTAGATGGCCCGTGGATTATACCCGGGGGGATTGGTAGCCATCCACGGTATTAGTGGCCATTCAATAGGAGGGTCCTCTCCTCGGTCGTTTGGGTTGTAGGGGGATTGATTCTTTTGCTATCTTTGTCCCAGGTCCGTCGAATACACTCCCCTGATGCATTTGCGTGTATAGATTGGTCCATTCTGACTAGCCATTCATCTGTGCGAGTTGTGGCTTCTACGAGGAACACGCGCTGGGATGTGACGTGAGATGTGAATATCAGATCCGGTTTCCAGGGGAGTTTGGCCTCTTGTAGTTCTTTGGCCAGTGCTGCCGCTGGGTGTATGCGGTCGTGACTGCATGTTTCTCCGGTGTCGCCGAGGGTGGCCCATGCGAGAGTGATGTCGATTTTGGGTGGGATCGGGGTGGGTTTACCTTCTTCGGCGATGACCACCATGTGGGTGGGTTGTTGGGTGCGGTCGAGGTCTGGACCGAGCCCTAGGTGTCTTTTATAGCTTGTCTAGAGGCGGAATGGCGGTGGTTGATGGCTTGTATATACTCCGGCGGGTGTAGTTTGCTCGTGGAGGTCATGTAGTGATCGATGGTGCCTATTTTGTCACAGAATTGACATTTGGCGTCATCTTTGTTTGTGGTTCGGACGCTGCGCATGGCTGGTGTCTCTATAGCAGCTAGTTGCGTCAAGAGGATGATCCGTACTTCCCAGTCTGCTCTAGTGGTGTGCGGACCTAGATACTGGTGGGAGATTTGCTGTGTCTCGCCCCTCATTTCTGAGGCCGACCCCCATTTGAGGGCGAATCGTGGGGCTGGGGTAGGTTTGCTTAGGTTTGTTGAGAGGCGGTGGCTGAGACTCCAGTAGTTACGGTCCCGGATGGCTGCTTTCGCCTTGAGGATGGCTTGGCGGCTGTTCTCGGTGAGCGTGATGGCCCCTGTGAACCTGTGCTGGACGGTGATGACGTAGGGAGAGTGTAGTTCAGTCTCGGTCGGGTGGGTGTCGTGTGGGAGGTGTTCTTGCCGGAGTTGGATGCCAATTCCGAGGTTACGGAGTGCGCACATCCATTCTATTCCCAGGTGGCCTGAATACCTGGATTTTTTAAAAGCAGTTCGTGGGAGTGCCAATCAAGGAAGGGTTGGTTCCGAGTGGGAGGTGGTCGGGGGTTGTCGGCTTCGATGTCCTTCCATGGGGGGTGAGAGGGTTGGTTGGAGTGGATGGATTGGTGGTAGTAGGCTTCGCCGATTGGAGGGTCTTCCCTGTAGCTGTCGTCATCGGGGCGCCAACTATGGGTCGGAGGCAATCTTGCCTGGTGTAGGTAGGTGTTAGGGATTCTAAGATCAGCAAGCTGTTGTATGATCTGTTGGCTCTGAGGGTCCGGTGTGGGGTGTTGTTTGCGTTCTCGTCGTGTAGTGTTGGTGGGCGGGGATTCATGGGGTTGGGTCGGTAAGGGGGGCCTAGGGTCACTGCCGTCCGGATTCCAGTCGGTGTGTGGGAGGAGGTAATCACGTAGTAGGCGCAAGTGGGAGTGGATCGCTATTTGTGTCGATTTATCGTGGGAAAATAACGCCCATAGGAATACGGCTGCAATTCTAAGGTTGGCTCGGTCTTTAAACCGAGGGAGCTCGAAGCCGCCGCACTTCCCTCTTGGAGCGTAGAGGTAAGCAACTGGGATATCAGTCGGTCGGAGATCTAGTGTACAGCGGAAGCATTCTCGAAGGTATGTATCCAGGGTATCTGCCTCTGATTCTGTGATAGAGGTCCAGCCGAGGGGGGAGTCGAGGGTGCCTGGTACCAGGTCTCGGAGCGCTTCACGTTTGCGTGCTTTGGATACATTGAGGTGTAGGGTCACCTGGGTTGCTAATAAGAAAGTATTCGTCGCTTCCTGAAGTTGAAGTTTGTGGTCGTCAAGCCATGATGTGAATAATCCTAGGGATTGGAATTTTTCTTATTTCGTCAGACTTGGAATGGGGGGTGCCATCCACTCCCCGCAAGCCAACGTCGAATTCTTCGATGTAACCCGATGTGTATACAGTGATTCCTAGGGTGAAGCTTTTGGAAGCTTCCGTGATGAAACAAGTTGCTTGTAGTTGGAGTTGGGATTTGTTGAATCCTGCTTGAGAACGCGATATATATATATATATATATATATATATATATATATATATATACATATATATACATATATATATATCTGGAGCCTGGTCCCCCGTATGCGTGCCATTCGTCATCAGCGAAGGTGTGTTTGGGGGAAATTGTAACGTCTTCCTTAGTTAGGGTTTTTCCCCTCAGACCGGGCCAGGAGTTGAACTGTCTGGTGTGTCCGTAGAACTGGTATCCATCTTGGGGATCGCCTGGGGATGCAGCTGATGTTAATCGCTGTCGGTATTCGTAGACGATGCTAAACAGGGTGGGGCTGATGGGACTGCCCTGGACAGTTCCCCGTTTTCGGTAGACCGACGCAGAGTTATGGATGGTAGATCCTTTTTTGCCTGTGTGGATCAAGGCGCCTTGGTAGGACGCCATTCGCTCTGTTTGGCTCCCGTGCCTTTCTCCTTCCACAGTTGTGTTAGTTGGGTGGGTTTCCATTCGCTTGGAATTTTATCCTCTCACCAACAAAAATTTAGGTCCGCCAGGATGTATAGTTGTCCTTCGTGGGAAAGTAAGCGGAGTGCAGTTGGAGGGACTTGGTCGAGTCCGGCAGATTGGCCCTTTTTGGAGTTAAGGGCCGTGCGGAGTTCGTCCAGAGTGAAGTCACTGCATGCTTCCAAAAATGCTTGATGTTTGTCCTGATAGGATATTAGCTGGGGTGGTAACTTGGTGAAATGTTTGGTATCCACTCGGGAGAAGTAGGCGGTATTGTGGTATCGGTGGAGGGGGTAGTGCTATTGACGTGGGAGGATGGTTGTGTCGCCAGTCATCTAGAAGTCGGTGTATGGGGAGGAGAGCTGGTTAACACAAGGATGAAATAGGAAGAAAGAATAAGGAGAATAAGGAATAAGGAATAAGGAATAAGGAATAAGGAAGAATGAGGAAGGATGCAGGAGGAAGAAAAAAGAAGAAAGAAATGAGAAAGGATGGAGGAGCAGACAGAATCAAAGAAGGAAGAAAGTAAAAGGAAGGACTAGGGAAAAGCAAGAACGAGAAAAGAGAAGAATAATTGAAAAGTAACAATGAGAAAAATGTCAAAGAAAGAAGAAGGATGAAGGAAAAAAATTACATAGAGGACGGAAGGAAGAAAGAAGCAAGAAACAACAGCAACAACAACGACAGCATTAACAACAACAACAACAACCGTGGCGGCAACGTTAACCACAGCAACATGTACAACAGCAAGAGCAGCATCAACAGCAACAACAACAACAACAGCAACAGTAACAACAACAACAATAACAATAACAACACAACAACAACAACAACAACAACAACAACAACAACAACAACAACACAGACAACAGTATACGTAACAACAACAGCAGCAACAGCAACAGCAGCAGCAGCAACAACAACAACAAAAACAACAACTAGAACAACAACATGTATGCACATGTACATGTTTTAAGATTGAGAGACTCACATAGTCCTCCCGCGCGCGCCCTCTATAAGCTAGCGCTACTAGAACAACACATGTACACACACACACTCACACACACACACACACGCACACACACACACACACAGACACACACACACACACACACCTTACGCTCTCTCTGTCTCTCAAGTTCTAGAAGTTGTGCACACTGTGACACCTGCCTCTGGGTTGTATTGGTGGGAATATAGCAAGTGACCTGACACCTCCTTAATTCCTCTAAAGTGCCACTTCCTCAACAACGGACATGTCTGACTGAGGTCAATGTCTGTCAGACATTTACCACTGGTCTTGAGTGTGTAGGGTCCCGCTGAGGGCGTGTATTTCAAGACATCAATATGTACAGACACACCTTTACGAGTCTCGTTGTAAATCATTTTGAAAACAAAAACACACGACACACGTTGTAAATCATTTTGAAAACAAAAACACACGACACACCAAAGTAACCTACGGACCGACTGTGAAAATTATCATTCAAGCTTAAGCAATAAAAAAATAAAGACACATTCTATTCTTACCGGTGATGCAGAAAGATTTAGAATATCCAGAGGATGTCGTGATAGTACTCGTGATGAAAATGAAAAGAAACTGGTGGTAAAATTTCAATAGAGTAGATAGAGAAGGTAATGTGAGTTTCTGTTTTACCAAGCTTGAAAAGAACAAAAGAGTATAACACTCAAAGAAGCTCAGAGTTATCACGAGAAAAAGATTATATCAACGTATTTAGCATGCACAGAGGAATACGACAAATATCTTTTGCAATCAAAGAAAGAAAAGAACAAAATGATTGGAAGCATAAAAATTTCAAGTGTGAGTGTGGAGCAGAAATGCATGACAGAAACAAAGGAAGACATTCGAAACCACAAAAGGGCAAAGGAAGACAGATGAAAGCACAAAAGAACAGACCTAGGGCTATACTGTGGTAATCCTACAGAGAGGCAAAGATTACCACTAGGCCTAGGCCTTCGATTTAATGAAGTTACTTGTAACTACTACTACTAGGCCTAGGCCTTCAGTTTAATGAAGTTAACAATTTAACCTCTGGTCGATCCATACAAATCGTTAGCTCAAGAGCTATTGATTTAACTAGATGGTGACCTAGGTCTCAAGTTATTAAAGATAATGAGAAATTATTAAAATATTAAAGTATTAAAATAAAATGACTTAGATTAAAAATATTAAAATAAAATAAAATAATAATAATAATAATAATAATAATAATAATAATAATAATAAAATAGTAATAACAATAATAATAAATATATATGGAATTAACAAATATATATATATGTATATATATATATATATATATATATATATATATATATATATATATAAGATTAATCTGTTATGAAGTCAAAGTAAAGTTCTAGTTCAGTGAGGAACGAGAAAAAAAAGAAGAAAAAAAGAAGAAAAAAAAAGGAAATATATATAATATAATATAATATTATATATATATATGTATATATATGTTGAAAGAGTTATATTCTCACTCAGTACTATATATATATGTATACATATATATATTTATATATATGTATATATATATATATGTTGAAAGTGTTATATTCTCACTCAGTACTATATATAACGGTGGCACTCGCAAAAGCTGGTAGACACGAGGTGACTCCCCAAGGGGGTTTGGCCAACCACACTCCGGCTTAGGATGTGATCAACGCTGAACTTGTCCCACACTCAGGTATCATCTGATGATGAGGTGTCCAACGCCCTCTTTAGGCCCGTAGGCAGTGTCAGGATTCTTGCATCCTTAAGAGATATGCTTTGAGTTTCTTTTTGAATTCTGCTTTGTATGAGATATCTCTTAGGTGCTCTGGCAGCTTATCCCATTGTGCTTGTGCTGCTCTGCTGTATTGACCCGTCGTTGAGTCGTTGTACATGTGTTTCTTTGATGACCGCCTAGTGTTGTAGTTATGAACAGCTGTGATTGGTGGGATATTGTTGTAGTGAAGGGGAAGGAAAGCCTTGAAGGCTGGGTAAATAAGGGAGTGTGCA
>WBZZ01000076.1:197500-201393 GCA_019918135.1 Paulinella micropora
CCCCGTGTCAGTCTCTCGCCTGATGATCGGGGCCACCGATGAAGCTCCTGAGGGCAAGACTGCACTAAGCCGAGGTTATTCCGCAGTCCCAGCATCCTCTTGCAAGATGTCACCGAATGTGCTATTATTATTATTATTATTATTATTATTATTATTATTATTATTATTATTATTATTATTATTATCCTGGAGGGGTGCACAAGATGACACTCCATGTGAAGAGGAGGTGGTTGGGCCTCTCCCCACGAAGGTGACCGCTTGGGGAGGGCGGTCACCGGGATATGCGCAACTCTCAACTGGGCATTTACTCTGTAGGGGTTCTGCCAGGCAGGTTGTGGGGTTGTCTGTTGGATTGTTGGTTGGCTCGTTTTTCTTGGCTGTTGGTTTGGGTCTGGTTTCCTGGTTAGCCCATTTTCGCCGAATTTCCTGCCGAGTAAATGCCTGGGGGCTTCCAGTTCCGGTTTGGTGATCTTGTTGAGGTGAGCATTCGGAGGAAACAGTATCGAGATGGGTTGAAGATAGGATTCACATTGAGCCAAGATGGGGCCGAGTTGACCTGTTCCAACTCGGCTCCATTTCGGCTTCATGTTAATCCTATCTTCATCCTATCTGGGTTTTGTCTCCTCCCTATCTTCGCTTCTTCGGGGTTGCCTAACTGGAACACATGATGAGCGCACGTTGGAGAGGGGCTTCAGTCGGTCCCAATGCCTTGCCAGTGCCTTGCTGCGTTGCCGTGCCTTGCCCCATGCATTCACACCCTCCACCGTTGCATTTCTAACTGAGCAGCTTCGGCTGGGATTACTATACTTGTCTGTAAGACCCTATAGGTACCGCTAGGTTCGCGCCTTCTATACCCACGTGGGGGAAGGAGTTTCAGCGGCACGCCGTCCGATCTGGCTCCACTCGGGGACACCCGTACCTCATGATGTGTATTGTTAGGAGCAGCTGAAAGTCCATAAGGCATGAGAGTAGAGGCGTTGGCGATGCGATGGAGAGTGTGTGTAGTGCGTGAGGCAGGTTCTGGCGACGCTGGGGGTGCTGGCGGGCGCCGAAGGGCACGAAGCGACGCGGCAGCGTCCAGTGACACCGGCGGAAATGCGTGTAGTGTGTGTTGCAGATACCGCCGATGCTATTTGCATGGACGGGCGCGTTCCTCGGCGTAAAGAGGCGCGGCGGTGATGGCCAGCGACATTGGCCGTCTACTACTCTCAATGGATTACAAATACGCGAAGCACGGAGCTACCACTGTGGCCCTTATGGGACAAGGTAGAATCGCCGAAGACCTGGACAATCCCCGTGGGAATTCCTCTTCGACGGGCTCTGGCCCGATGTCCCAGGATGGGAGGATGAGGGCTCGCGTATATGACGGAATTCCTGAACCACGTGGAGAGGCTATCTTAGCTGCGCCTCATCCTTCCTCCCCAAACCTGGCACACGGGTCGGCGCTTCAACATAAGGCGAGCGGCGCTATATGGCAGATGGCACCGCCGCCTCGACGGTACCGGCGGGTAGATCGGTACGACAAGGACGGGCGTAATCTGATTGTCTGGGGGCTCTCAGAACGCGCCAATCTACAGGAGATCGCCTCCAAAATGAGCGGTCTTGGTCTGGTGGTCCCGGTAATGGAGTGGCAAGGCCAGCGAATGTCTCGTCACCTGGAGCTGGTCTACGAGGACGATGACAGCAGGCAGACTGCGTTGCAGCAACTCAAACATCTCAAATTCTTCGGCAGAGGGGTCAATGTGGCCCTTGGGCGCAGGTTCAGGGACAGGGAACGTGTCCGAAGGCTTATTCGCATCCATCTGCGTGGGGAAGCGGCGGTCCGGAAGGAGGAAGCTGCGACGGGATATCGCGTCTTGCCTCTGCATGAAGAATGTGTCGATGATGTGCAGGTGGTGTCTTCGGAATTGGCTGCCGATGCACCTAAGTGTGTGTCTGAGTGTGCTGATGTGCATGTGGTGCCCCTGCATTCGGCGGCCAGTGCAGTGGGGGACCAACCTGCGCAAGCACCTGCCAAGGGGGGCAGCACGAGGGCGGAAGCCAAGCGCGGCCGTCGGGTCCGGAAACGAGCCAAGAAGCACCGCTCCAAGCAGTTCGATACCGGCTTCAAGCTACTCGTCGCGAGTCACAACTGGCAGGGTAAAACGGGATACGACAACGTAGGCACGGCGGAATGGGCATCATTCTACAAGCACGAGGGCTGGCTAGTCATCGGGGCTCAGGAGCACCGCATGGGCAAGAAGCAACTTTCCAAATGCAGCCTGGATGGATTCCGAATTTTTGGAAAACCTGCGGAGGTCAGCGAGAAAAATCGCTGCAAGGGTGGGGTTCTATTCGCGGTGGCTAACTTCCTTGGTTCGTATTGCAACCTGGTGTCAGCCCCCGTCGACCACCGGCAGCAAGTGTGGCTGCGTATCGCCTCGGGTGTTACCGGCGCTCAGGATATCTATGTGGGCAACGGCTACTTTCCCCAGGAAACGCAGGAAGAAGAGTCGTCAGAGGCGTATGCGGCCTGGCAGGCAGCTATAGCTTTTTTTTGGAGCCAAAGGTCTTGTGGTCACGGTGGCGGATGCCAACGCGAAGCTCGGGCCGGCATGCAGCCGAAAAGAGGAGGGCATCGTCGGTCAGCACGGGGAGGTCGATGATAAGGGAGCACCGGTACGTTCGGAGAACGGCAAGAGACTCGCGGCTGTCCTCGTCGCTACGGGCCTGCGAAATCTGAGCGGCTTCTCGTGCCCAGTGGAAGGGTCCTACTGGTGGTCCCGGCGTGAGCAGCGCGGCATGGGCACAGGCAAGCACCTCGTCGATTACATCTGCGCGTCGCCTGGCTTTGGAGCAAAGTTCGGAGTATGCGAAGATGATCTTGATACGGACCACAAGGCAGTATGGGCCGAACTGACGTGGAGCGGCCAGCGCCGACCAAAGCGGGCTGCGAAACCTTACAGGTCCTTTCGTGTTGATAAGCTTATTGGTGCTGGTGTCTCGGGTAATGATCACGCTGCGAAGCAAGCGCTGGATTATCTACGCGACAAGTTCGATGACGTATTCCAGCATTGCCTACAGAAGCTTGGAGTGCATCAGCTGCCTGAGCTTGACCTATCGGGTGGTGCCGACAGCCAACGGGTGGTAGATGACGTCACCGAGCGAGTGGCGCAGTCCTTCCGAATGGCGGCGCACCGGGTCCTTGGCTCCAGATGTATACGACCCCGTTTCACCAACAATTGGTTCGACGGGGAGCTAAAGGAGCTCATTCAGCAGCGCCGGGAGGCCTACGCAGCATACAGGAGGGATGAATCGAATGCGGAAGCCCGTCTGAATTGGCTACGGTTCCGCAAGCAAATTCGGAAGGCAACTCGGGCCAAGAAGTCCGCCTCCTTCAAGCAAGTGCAGGAAGAAGCGGTCAAATGTCAACGCGAGCAATCCCAAAGCGCTTTTGGCTACTCGCGAAGCGGCTTGGCGGGGCACGCAGAACGAAGGTCTCCGCGCCGGTGCAAAGGGAGGATGGCTCACTGGCGTGTACGCTGCCGGAAAAGGTCGCTCGGTGGGAGGAATTTCGGAAAAATTCGGTGAAGCCACGGGAAAATCCGGCAAGTGCGGCTGTTGTGGTGGAGTGCTGTGCGGAAGCAGGCTCGCTGGAGTGGGAGGAAGCCGAAGCTAAGCGGCAGTTCCACTGGAACGATCGCTTCAGAGATGAGGTGGCCCGGGCTATGAAGGAGCACGAAGTAGGTGAAGATACTTGCGAAGAGCTGGACAAGCCGTTCACGCAAGAGGAGGTCCTTGCAAGGCAACGTGCCCTGAATAACCACAAAGCTTGTGGCGAGGACAAAGTGAAGAACGAGATGCTCAAGTATGGCGGCGCCTACATCAATGGCTACTTAACGCAGTACTTCAAC
>WBZZ01000077.1:0-17500 GCA_019918135.1 Paulinella micropora
GTATTACGGGATGAAATGGCAATATGTTACTGCCTATAACCCGCGAGCAAATGGGAAAATCGAGCGGGTACACAGACCCCTCAAAGCCTCGCTAAAGATGTATTGCACGAAGAAGGAGAATCAAAGAGCATGGGTCGAGGCAGCACCATCATTTGCGTTTGCAATGAACTGTCTACCCTCTACGGCGTTAGGAGGCTCGAAGAGCTCAATCTCGCCATATCAGTTAGTATATGGGCGTGAGCCTGATATCCCGACTTCGCTCCTTCACCCAAAAGACACTTGGGCGGATGCGGATGAGTTGTTTGGGATGAGACTTAGACTGAAGATGGAGGCGGAACAAATAGTCAGGGCGCATAGAGAGGCGGAGCGCCGAAAGACTGATGCTGAAGGGTGCGACAAGCGCACTTGGATCAGATCAAGTTCCAGGTTGGGATATTGTACTATTGTACCATCCTCAAGTCCCGAAGGGAGTCAGCTCTAAGCTGTTCACTCACTGGAAAGGACCTTATCAGATTATGGAACAGACGGGACCTCTGAATTACAAGATCAGGGGTAGAGGGAAGGTGCAAATTGTGAATGTAAGAAGGCTGATTAAGTATGATCCCTTCTTACTGGAAGATGAATCCGTTGAGGAGGCGTTAAAACGGATGAAGGATGATTTCAAAGAGGTGCCGTCCATCCACAAGGAGGCTGGCATAGACCAAGACGATGCTTATCGGGCACCGATAGCTGAGAAGGAGGAGAGTGAGGTGGACAGCAAGGAGAAGACTGACCGCATAAGCGCGGTGGGGACTCAGTCCAAGTCTCCGCGAGAGCATAGCGGAAAGAAGGAGAAGATCACAGAGGCGCAGCTAAGGAGAGCGCGGAATGATCTTATCAACGACCAACCGAGGAAGGCGATGAGGTCGATGAGATCAAAGGACGTCCACCAGGAGGAGGAGGGGACGGACACTGACCCAAACGCGGGCAACGTTGAGATTGTCCATGAGCGATGGAAGGAAGGCGATGCGATAGCAACCATCGCATGGGTGAAAAATGTTTTCTATCTGATGAGACCAGCGGAACAATATGTCGTTGATGACACTCTCTCAGACTTATACTTGATGCGGGTCGTGGCGGTCCCACGACAGATGCGTGTCACACGGACACTCAAAATATCATCAGCCGCAAAGATAGTACAACCGATACTCCAGTTCTGGAGAAGTATGGACCCGGTTGAGGTTCCAAAGGCAAGACATTATCTGCCAGTATATAAAGACGCAAAAAGTCTCGAGACATGGGATGATACAATTACTCCCAGAGACAAGGATTACACTGCGTGGACCATTCAGACACTGCCAAGAGGAATGCTTGATGTCCCTTTTGAATTATCGTTGGGCGGAATCCCTAATAAGATCTGGGACATTCTCGAACAGTCAAAGTTCGATCTGACTTTTGTTGGTGGTCCTCCACCAGGCAAAGAAATCCGCGCCAGACGACGAAGGCAGTGACAAAGAAACTATTTTTCTTTATGCGTCTCAAATAAACTGATTGATTGCCCACGGCGTATCATGATTTGATCATGCATCATCAGTTATCAATATGAATATTAAAAAGACTCAGTGATATAACTTGGCATTTGATCGCAACATACGAGTGCGAAAGGTCGATCGACGATGATACTACACCGTATACGGGGATCGCTAGTGTATTGAGCGATGGTGTTCCCGGGTATGACCCTTTCCAAGTCCTGGGATGATGTTCTCGAAAATGAAATGTTCTCTGAAACTTTCATTAAATTATTTTTTACGATAGATTATATACTGTCGTACCTGAGCACGGTCAATCTCTACTTGTGTCGGTATATCGCAGGGTCGGGTACATACACCTCGACTTCGGATATAGCTATTAGGACTGGCCCCCTAATACTATATCATAGGATATCCGCCTTATACAAGGGTATGTCATTAAAAAAGACAATATACTTACGATCTCCCTGTGAATAATAATAATAATAATGATAATGATAAGAAGAAGAAGGAGATCAAAGGGGAATCGTACTACAGCACCACGTTGCTTGTATTTTTTTATTAATTGTACGTTTGTTCTTGACATACTGCCGAAAAAAAAAAAAAAAAAAAAAAGGAAATTGAGGGGAAGGAGTTCAAAATTTACAAGAAAGGCTAGAGAATCCGCTTTGACGTGCCCTATGAGGATATATTTATCGTCTTTTAGCGTCTATCCGTGGGTCGATGCGCTGTGTGGCATGACTCCATAGCGCATACTATTTGCAGAAAGAAATCAGAAGGTGTATGACAAAAATGCTATTTCCGTCATAAAATCGGGAGGGGTACTGTAGGCATGACCCCCCGGATAGCCGGTAAAAAATACCTTTTCCTGGTGACAGGTGCACCAGCTTGTTTTTCAGTATTATTTGTCCGGATTGGACCTGATGCCATTTTATTCCTGGTCTGTTGCCGTTTTCCTTTTTGGCTTCACTGAGCTAATATAACGAGACATCATTCTCATTCTTGAGGACTGTGTTTGGTTGTATTACCGACTTTTTACGAGCTATCGTTGGGGCATTACAGTAAGCAATGCTGGCGGCTGTCTAAACGCTGGTGCAATACGCCTCAGCGCTTGTTCCTCATTCTCGTCCTCCAGCAAATAAGGACTGAACTTCGCCAACCGACGAACATGAACAATCTGTTCCCTTCCACGTGCCCCCGTAGGTGCAATCTTGTAATTGTACGCACCCGTCTGACGTACTATCTTAAATGGCCCATGCCACTTATTGTAAAACTTAATCGATACCCCTTTCGGTACCGTCGGTACATACAGCAACACTGTATCACCTTCCTTGTACTCCACATGAGAGTACTTGCCCATTTCCTGTTCCCGCTGAACCTCTCTCAGCGTCTCCCGACACTTCTCAATCGCACTCCGTGCTTCCGCGATCGCTCGTAAGCGAACTCCTAACAGTTCACACGGTTCCCACTTATCAAGCGGAAACAACAGTTCCGTCGGCGTGTTTAACGCCCGTCCATAGACCACCTGATGCGGACTGACACCCCGCGCGTGTCCGCCTAACGACGCCGAAGCTAAATTGTTGACAGCAAACGTGAACATAGGTACCACATATACCCAGTTAAGCTGGCTGTTCTTACAATAAGTCTTCAACGCTGCCTTCAACGTCCTGTAAACGCGTTCAATCTTACCATTCGCCATTGGGTTAAAAGCAGTCACATACTGCCAATCGAACCCAAAGAACTTGGCAATCCTTTGCGAAACCTCATTCGCGAAACTCGTTCCTCTATCCGAAATAATCCTTCTCGGTATCCCAATACGGCCGAATACCTGATCAATCAGCGCCGCCGCTGTCACTTCCGCTGTCACATCCGTAACAGGGACAGTAATGACATAATTGGAAGTTCGATCAATAACCGTTAAGAGATATTCGAATTTTTCCGTTCCCGCCTCTGGAAAAGGACCCACATGATCGATATGCAAGGTATCGAAAATATCCAGAGTGATATCATATTCACCCTTAAGCCCCATCTTCGGCCTATATGGCAACTTAGCCATCTGACAATGAGGACAACCCTTCACAAACTCCTTAACCCGTTCTCCCAGGTTATTCCACCAAAAACGTCTCCTTAACGACCACGTCATCCTTTCCACCCCCGGGTGGCTCTGCATAGGACAATGATGCGCCGCAATTAACAAAGACGTTCTGAGTTCCTGCGGAACCCATAACAACCATCGATCCTCCTCATTGGTATATACGCCATCTTTTCCCATATACCAAAGGAGTCCATCCTTTAGTACCAAGCACCGCTTGAGTTTCCTTATGTCAATGTCCTCGGGCCTTGCCTGTGGATTGAGCAGATGTTCTCTCAACTCCTTATACTCCGTACTTTCCTTTGTGAAAGTCCGAAAAGTTTCCACCGACGCCAGTCTGACTGCCGTGTCAGTTTCCAACTGGAATCGAACCTTTTCCGGATGTGCCTCCGGTAACTGAACAAGATGTTCCTCCTTAACTTTTTCTTCATCCTCCAAGTTAAGGCACATCGGGCCCTTCGGTAACAAGACCGCGTTAAAGGCACCCTGCCTTCCTTCCATAACATCCTCCCCCTCTTTCCTATCCGCGGTCCTTGCTTCCGCCCATAGGATATCCTCACACGCCTCTCTCGCGATCGGCGAGTAACAGCATGCACATTTGTCTCGTGCCGCTACCTCGACTGCTTCCAACGCAGACACTTCCTCGCTGCGCGTGTCACGGTGATTGTTATTATGCATGAACGGATGATACCAAAGCCCCGATGGCAACTTGGTGTCTTCCGCTCCCTGTTCCTCCCAATCATGTAGATCCACATCATGACCCATGATTGCGAACACCGCCCCCGGCGTTCGAAATTCAAACTGTGCCATTCGCACCTCCTTGACCGTATTACGTCGCTGTAAATCATCAACGGCCTTATCCTTCTGTCCACTCTTGTCCTCATACCGAGAACAAAAATCAGGGACAACATTCCTTTTGCCCTTGATGTAATGAATGGTGAAGTCATACTCCGCCAATTCCAACTGCCACCTGGCCAACCTACCTGTATGATCTCCAGACATGAGCCATAGCAGGTTATGATGGTCCGTTCTAACCAAAATGTTAGGAGTACCCCACAGGTATTCCCGCAACCTCTGGAAAGCCCACACTATAGCGAGTGCTTCCCGCTGCCTTGTGCAGTATTCCTTTTCCGCCGGTATCAGCTGCCGGCTGATGAACATAACGGGCCGCAACTGCCCAATGGACTTGTCCATCTGTTGAAGCACCGCTCCTACCGCGTACGAAGACGCGTCAGTGTCGAGCACGAACTGTTCCTTCCAGTCAGGTAACATAAGAACTCGACCTCCCTGCCTTGGGTCTTTAGCGATCTCATCCTTGAGCTCCGCTATCACTCTCGTGACTTCCTCCGGCCATGGGTCGTCCCCGACCCCTTGCTTCAGGAATTTCCTGACCACCGCTACTCTTTCCGCAAACCCCGGAATGAATTCACCATAATACTGAGCCAGCGATATAAAGGAATGTAAGTCCGTCCGAGTCTTTGGCATCGGCATAGACGCTACATAGTTCCTCTTTTCATATGCAATCGCACACCGACCCTCTGAGATCTCATATCCCAGGTACTGTATCTTTCTTTGTGCGAAGTCACATTTCTGTGCATTCAAGCGCAATCCAAACGCGCTTATACGTCGCAAGACGTCCTGCACGTGTTCCACGTGTTTCTCCATACTCTCTGAATAAATGATAATATCATCTATGTAACAGAAAGCATAATCCTCCGTCGACCCAAGACGAACCACCGTCGCCTCATCGTCGTACTCCTTCCCCAGCATCTTAGTCATAGCATGCTGAAATAGACCCGGAGAACACTTAAGACCCATCGGTAATACCTTCCACACGTATGTAGTCATTCCGACCATAAACGCTGTGAGATACCGACATGACTCATTAAGAGGGATTTGCCAAACCCGCTCTTAAGATCAAGCGTAGTATACACCTTCGCATGCTTGAGCCGGTTGATCCCCTTCCTGAGATCCGGTACCGGTGTCTCGATCTGCTTCAGAATCTTATTGATCCTATAGTAATTGATACACATACGTAAGGACCCATCCGGCTTGGGCGCCATACGCACAGGTGAAGACACCTCCGATAAGCGTGCCTCAATGATGTCCTTCTCCAAAAGCTCCTGAGTGATTTCCCGAGCCATCCGATCCTCGTGATAGCTCATACGTGACGGTCTCCTGTGACCCACCACGTCTTCACCCAGCTTCCGTCCAAAGTTAGCATCGTAACCCCGAACAGAGCCCGCCTCAAGAGGCCCAAATACATCCATATTATTCTCCAAGATACCCTTGAGGGCATCTCGCTCCTTCATAGTACCTTCCCAAGTACTATATTTCTCCGCAATAGCCTTTTCCGCGGCTATCCTAGCCTCCTCAATCTCCTTATGAGAGGCCTTACGTGATAACTGCGCCACATCCTCCATCAGAATAGGCCGCTCATCCTCACGTACCATCGTCCCATGGTACCTAGTTTCCTCCTTGCCTCTCCACTGGGCAAGCTGTGCCACATGATCTATGATAATGGCATATTGCATTGCATGCGTGCGGTGATATATACCCGATATCCAAGAGAAGGCTTGCTTTCTCACATCCGCCATCTCACGTTGAATTAACTTGGCCCCATAAGCCAACGCCTTCTCCTTCGTCCCCAATCGTAAAGCCAAGACCAGCTTATGGCCTCTATGTGGGATCGGGACCAGGTCATCAATAAGATGATCCTCTATATCCTGCCACCACATTTCCGTCCGAGTTCCCACTGGGATGACTATAGTGAAATCATCCACCGATAGCCTGTTTTTCAAGACCTCCTTAATGGCCTTGACTCCCTTAGGGAAAAACAAATTATCATCCCAGTGACTCTTCAAGAAGGCTTCTACGATCGGCTTAGGCCGCTTGACCGGCAGCTTATGTTGGGTAACATTCCAAACCACATGAGACGTCGTGGTCGAATGCACATCTATATAGACATGCTGATCACCGGCATCCTCCATGCCCGCAATCGTACCCCGCAACAATTCCGCTTTTGCTGCGTAGAGGTGTTCCAACCTCACGTCTATCGCGGCCACTACCGCCTCATCCTTTGCGGAATCCCTACAGTCCACGTTCACGACCCTCACGTCGCGTGGGTCCCTGTAGGCCCAGCCAAAGGTTGTGGTCATGACATATTCCGTCTCCTGTATCTTGTCGTCAGAATTGTCAGCAACCACACTTGAATCCCCAGAGTCCCCCGACTCTACCGTGCATACATGGAAGAACGAGGCTGTTACAGGCTCCTGAATGTGGGGTGTGACCGAAGGCTCCGTGCCCTCGGACACCACTTTTGTCCACCCCCAGTCAGCGCGCATGTCTGGTGAGACACTCACATCCAAATCGTGCGCTACCGCACATTGGCCTTCCCGCCGTAAAGGTTCATACGGTACTACCTCGTACTGCGGAGCTACCTCGGATCCACCGTACTGCACCACGTTCAGATCCGTATAAATCCGAGCTCGCATTCGTCTGAGGTTCCGCAGCCCCAACAGGAGACCACCAGCAAAGGCTGGGACGACCCAAAACCGATGAGAGAAAGACTTCCCGTCTTTCAAAAGGAACGTAAGCATGACTGACCCTGAGACCCCGGTCATGCCTCCCACTCCCTTGATCCTCAACCGACACGGCCGAAACCCGTGTCTAAACCATGGTTCCCTGCTCCATAGTTCAATAAATTCCTTCCCGAGTACATTCAGAGATGCCATTGTATCATTGCCCACAATGCATTCCTGCTGTACATCCTCAAAAAAAAATTTAGTGAATAATAAAGGCAATTCAGCTTTCCCCGGGCCACACCCGTCCGCTGAAAGTGCTTCATAACCACCAAAATATTTACTATCAAGCGCCTCCGACGCTAACTCCACATTAAGGTCCGTGCCTTTATTCATCACCGGACATAGAGTGTCCCTGTGACTATCAAGGTCCTCAACCTGCTCATTCTGTCCATCCTGGCCTTCCAAGGCCACCGCGTCCGTAGCTTCCTGGACTCCCCGCGTTACCACGCGTGTCCTATCATCAAATCGCAGGTCATGAGTAACCATGTCGCCTTCGTGGCCGACAGGCAACTCACCCGACTTATTCTCCCTCCCGACCTCCGAATCAGGCGCTGGGATTGCCTCCTGGGATCCCTGGCCCCGCACTTGCATTAATGCTTTGCCCTGCACATTCACCAACATGTCCACTAGCGTTATACCAAACGCCATACCCTGGACTTGTTGATGCGGAGGCATCTGCCCTCCGACGGTCCCCTGACCGCCTCCCATCGGCATACCAGGAGCAGGCAAGATTGGTGCTGGAGGGATGTAAGACTGTCCCCCATAAGCAACCACCTGCTGCTGTGGCTGCCCTTGGTAGAACTGCTGCTGCATCGGCTGCCCGTAGCCTACTGGTAACTGCTGCCCCGGAGCTGGACCCGCATAGTAAGCACCTGCTCCCGCCTGCTGCATATGCGATGAGGGAAAAGTTCCCGCACCCCCCCCCCCCCCCCATACACATTTGCATTAGGAAAAAGGGAACTACCCTGATTGCCGCCCCACTGCGGGCTCCGATTTGAGTTGGGACGTTCCCGTGAATCTGAACGCCCTCCCCGACGTCGCGGTGGAGATCGATCTCGGCTCCGCTCCGGTGACCTATCTCGATTCCGTGAATCGCGTCGTCCTCGGTCGTATCCGCCACGAACATGCCCTCCTCGATCGTATCCTCGTCGATCTCGGGCTTCATCCCTCTCGTCGTAATGACGACCGCCCGATACATGAGTGACCTCACGATCACTACGACGATCTCTTGACCTTGAACGACTACGTCGGTTGTCAAGGTGCCCTCGATCCGACCGATCGCTCGAACTAGACGACGAGCTCGACGAAGAACTAGCAGCCGACCTTGCTGAGGACGCATCCGATGACCCCCGTAAATTCCATGAGGGGTCCACGGATTCATTCCCGTGCCTGCCCGGGATATCTCTTCCCATAGACGCCGGTGCGTCGCCGCCATCTGAAGTGAGAGGGTTCCATACCCTGAACTTTTCCCATTCACCCTTCAAATAAGGTGCCTCACCAGGATCCGTCCATCCCTTCTGATCGTATGCCTTCCGATCACGATCCTGAAGGTTCTTGAGCTCCTGCGAATACTTATTCGTATTCAACAAGCCATGGAAGGGACCCAATGGATAGTCGTAGCGTACCTTCCTCAAGACTTCCTTCTGCACCGAGTCATCCCAGCCTTCAGGATGAAAATTCTGGCAATTGCTCTTGCACATGGCTCCCGATTTGAGCCACAAGGCTCCCGCCTTCTTCATGCACAACGGCCTATGCACCCTGGGGTTGTAGTATGACCTCTGGAACCGTTGACGACCTTGCCCCGGCCCCCCTTGGGGTCTCTGACCATAGAACTGAGGTCCCCTGCGCGAGTACCCCTGGCCCCAATAAACTTCATCCCCGGGCTCGAATGGTCCCGCACCATCCCCTCCCCCCTGGTTCTGATTACCTTGAGTGGGAGTCCCTTCCACTCATCGATGATGGTTTTCTGGACTCGACGCATGACTTTCCCCAACACGTCTTCATCCACGTTCCATATCTCCGGACTTGCCTCAGGGGTAGACTGTCCAGTACCCTTGAGGAGGTCTTCCCAAACCTCTGTGTCCGTCTGAATCTCTTTCGCCATCTTAATAAAGACTTGATTGTTCAGATCGAACAATGCCACAGCCGTCAATTTGAAGGCTTCTGCAGGTGTGAGCATAATCACCATGTCCATTGTCCTCTGGAACATGTAGTGGAGTACAGGCTTCTTATTCACCATCCACTTGACCTCCGCCTGCAGCTGACTGACCTCCTGTGACTTAGAGGCAAAAACATGGTAACCCATCTTCTCTGCGAGCATCAGACCAATACTATCGACACACATGGCGTCGAACCGAGTAGACTGCAGCTTTCCCCAAAAAGCTGCCCACACCTCGCTTTGCATAAGCCATTCGTTGTCCACCGATGACTGACAACGAAAGAACCTATCAGCCACTATGGCCACATCCTCAGGCGTATAAATGTTAGCTGAACGACAGACCCGACGTACCTCTGTCAGCCACATACGAAGCTCAGAGATATGCCTAGGAATTGCAACCTTCTGATTGTCCAGAGCAAAAGCCTTCTGGTCACCCAGAAGGCGGTCCACATCCTTCTGGTGACGTTCAATAGTACGACGTCGTTCCTCGTCGTTCTTTTCCATCTTACGGTTCCATGACGAAACCGCAAGCTTTCGTCGTTCTGCCTGGCCATCCCAAGCCACAGCAAAATGATAAAAAGCTTTGGCCATATAAACGATGGCATCCACTACCAGCAATCGTTCCAACGTGACGAGATTTTCAGACGATCCCGCTGTAGCCCAAGTGGGCTTTGTCCCTGAGACTGCCTTGTCCCAGAAGCCATCCATTGCGTCGAAAATGGGCGTGAACACGTCGTCTATTGAGAGCACTTTAGCCCCAACACCACTCTTGGGCCGAAAAATAAAGTTGCCCATTGCGTGCACAGTGGGTGACACTCTGGCCCAAACCTGACTGTGAAACTGAGCAAACTTTTGCATTTCAATCCATCTTGGATGCCCTTGATCCAAGACATCCCAAGACGGCCAACAGCCAACCAAGTCGTACACAGGCTGTCCGTGATGTTTGACAAAGTCACGAGAAAGGTCTCCAGCCATGGCAGTGGTGCCCCAGGCTTCAGCTTGGACTTGTCCCAACCTCGCTATATTGAGATCGACCATTCCCTCCGTTGATGCCATCAATCTGGACGCATCCAGCCTCTCAGGCGTCCAGTAGTGGGTCCCCATGCCCACAGCTTCTGCAATCTGAACCACCATCTCTGCTGCCACCATAACATTGGCCACTGTGGTGCGTCCGATCACAAGTGTGTCCCACACGTTCCTCGTCGAACCAGGCGAGATAGCATTAATGCATTGTCTGACCGTCTGCAATGCCTTTGTGGACGGTAACTGGTCCGCCCAACTATCACCTGTGAGACGAAACTGCCACATCGTCTTCAAATCGTCTTCCAGACGAGCAGAGATGAAGTGCAAAGAGGGAGGTGTTCCCCCTGTTGTCGACGAACTCGACGCTGTGAGGGCTCCTGCCCCCATAAAACGTGTACCAAGAGAGGAAGGTACCAAAGACCCACCCCCCCTAGTATACGCTGGTGTAGAATAAGGGCTGCTTGCTGTCAACATCCTCCTCCTATTCTCACGTGGTAACATATCGAAATGAGAAAGAGAAGAGAGATGTGAGAAAGCAACAAATGACACACACAGCACTCACACACAACTGCTCCACACACAGCTTATGAGTTATGCTGGTGACACCTGTTTCCTCCAACCGAATACAAAACAAATGTGCGTGCTCCTACACCTCACACACAATCTGTTTCTATCCCTCTCCCCCTAAGGAGAGCTCAACTGTCTAAAGCAAAACTTGAAAAAAGTCAACACACTTTTCTGTCGGAAATTCCGAGGTGTCAAAACCTCAAGAAAAACAAGGCAAGAAAAACGTGAGAACTTGAGCTTTTCGTGAACCTCACGAAAAGCAAAAGCAAAACCCCGTTCAATTTTTGTTAGTGGCTCCAGATGTAACCGGAACAGCTTCTCTGACACTTAGTCGTACCTCAACTGTAGAGGGGCAGACCAAGCATAAGAGTCAAGTAACGACAAGCCGGACAACACTTGATGCCACTATGTAATGTACGGGCCGGCCGACATCATGTATACGTCATGTATATATTTTTCATTGTTTCCTTGATTCTATCGAGGAAATTATAATGCTAGACAGTATACATATCTCGAGCTTTAGCTAATTGCTATAGTAATATAATATTATAGTCAAATTTGCTATCTATTAATACTAGTGTCACTGAGCAAGTATCATTCTTTAATAATCAGTAAAACCTATTCAGAAAGATTTTTCAAGTTATTATTGAAGAATACACTTAATTTCAATTTCGAGCTTGGTCTGGACGGCAGTTTGTTAAACTTGAAAATTAATTTATAATATTGGTTGGTTTCTTACTAGAAAATCAATTCATTTTTGAAAAAAAATTTAAGTAGGTTACGCACATCCGATTCTTCTGAAAATAATACAATAGAAAAAGCGTGAGTTTTTTTTACTAAATTTAATCGAAATCTGCTGTCAAATTCTTGATTTCGCTTCGAGTTCTTAGTTTTTCAAAGTAATTT
Organism: Paulinella micropora; assembly: GCA_019918135.1. NCBI lineage: Eukaryota > Cercozoa > Imbricatea > Euglyphida > Paulinellidae > Paulinella > Paulinella micropora. The sequence continues at coordinate 11,839 of WBZZ01000077.1, forward strand.
TGTATTTATGAAATTAAGATGTTAAATTTTAAAAATTATTTTCTTCTCATCATCTTGACTTTTCAACATGAAAATTATGTAATATAAATCTACGTCTCGTACGAATGGTGTCAACCGCTCCTCAATCCGACCTCGCGTTCCTACAAACGATAACCTCAAAGTCATCCCGTCTGAGCTAAAAAATCAACGGACCGACTTTTCAAAAAAGACCGACTTTTGCGTGGGGGTGGCTTGGACCATATAAATGACTCCTTCCCTGATATTCCCTTCTCCACAACTTTTCTTCCCTGATATTCCCTTCTCTCCTTCACTACCACCCTAATGAACACATTTCACAGGAACATACACCATCCCCGCAACACTGTCGTTGATGTTATTGTTTTTCTTTCTTTCGACAGTTTAAACTGTGACTATTGTTCCACTTTCTTTTTTCTTTCATCTCTAGGTTTTCTTCCATGCGTCTTCATTGAATCTTACTGTGTTTTACATGAGCTTGCTCACCATCTTATCGAATCTCTGTTTTTGTTTTAAGTCTGTTTTATGCTTGCTTTGGGATTGTTGATTCTGGATTTGTCCTGTTTTGAGACTGGCTCTTCAAGTTGGGAGGAGAACTTGATGCAATCCGACCGGTTCTCAAAAAGGCGTTCAAAGCCTGAACTTTGCTCTTGCTATGGGTGTACGTAGGGGCTTAGCGCCCGAGAAAGCTCTACAATTAATCTCCAGCACGGCTTTCCAAACGGTGTATTGGGGCTGCGAATTTTGGCATCCAATTGGTGATTGGCCCGATTGGGTTCAAGGAGAGAAAATAAATTCCTTAGCAGCTCGTAAAATCTGTGGTTCCAGACCGTGAGCCAACTGTAAGCAAGCATTTGTATTATCTTGTTATTATTATCCCTGAAAGATGTTGGTAGCAGGGCTTGGGGGGTTTGGGGGGAGGGGAAAATGAAAATTGGGCACCCCCCCCCAAATCGGACCCCTTTCGGAATAAATCATGGTTTGTGGGAACCAGGAGGTGCCTAGAGACTTTCCTAATCTCGGTGGGCAAGGAGAGTTAGGCCTTTGGTCGGTCAGAGGGAGAGGTTTATTAAGAAAACTAAGCTTGCTTCGTTCTATTCGCAGATTAGCTGATGATAATTTTCCATTTCATATATAACATATCAGTTGCTCCAATGCAACAAGAGGTTTTACCATGAATTGGACGGACAAACTAATGCATGACATCCAAGGGGTGTTTCCGAAGTTCCCGATCAAGACGGTCTTAGCTTCTGTCAAATTTTGGTCTAAATCCTACCCCAAGTCTGTTATACACGAATAAGAGCAGTCTCGGTGGCATCAAACGCTCATATCATCGAATCTGATATTTTATAGATCGATCAAGAGTAACTTTTGCCTAGAAGAGTACCTTCGACAAGGAAACTATGAAGGGGGACGACGCCTTATTTCCTTGGCCAGAGGTTTGGTTTACATAATAGAGGGTTTGGGACTCCAAAGGGGTGCAGTGTAACATCTGGACATCTGTAAGATGATGGACTTTTCTGAGTTGCATGTCTTTCAGAATTGTTAGGTTTCTCGCCCGATTGTACCTCAGTTGCAAACACTGTTTTTTAATAGACCTTTCTCCCCGAATGGTGCTATCTCCAACAGTCAGTGGAGTTCTGCTCTGAGCTCATCAAGCTTGGCTTCTTCGACAGCTATCCTAGCTATGAGAAGCTCCCTTCGGGACTTATTTTGACAGTGCTTTGAAGCACTTCATGTAGTTGGTAGTTGTGTTGGTTTTGCAGGCAGTTTCTTAGCCATGGGTTTTGTTTCCTCGTGTCCCTCCTCGTTTCCTTCCCGGGGTGGTGCTTTTTCTTCGTGTCCCTCTTCCTTCCTTCCCGGGGTGTATCATGGAGACCACTGATTTTTTTTTCTGTGACTTTTTGACGATCTACTTTTCGTGGACTTTTGAGAACTCTTTGAGACTTTATTATAAGTTTCTTTACGATATTATTCCAGTCTTCCTTTTGCTCTTTTCATTACTTTACGTGAGTCACCAATTGGTCCTGCCTATGGTGTGTCTGTAGGATAATAGTTTTTGTAAAGGAAGCTGGTTTCCTATTAAATTACTTCTACTTCTTCTACTTCTACGTTTTTCCTGTCTGCTCTGAAAGGTCTTTATGCCAGAGTACAGAATAGAGTGGATACGGCTGAAGGCATGTCCTCTTGGTTTGATACCAAAAGAGGGGTAAGGCAAGGGTGCCCTCTGTCCCCGCTATTATACTGCCTATATACCTCTGATTTAGCCAATAATTTGCGCTCTTCTACTAAAGGAGTTACACTCTTTGCTCAGACAAAGAACTCTCCTTTCCCTTATCTTTAAGTTGCCTTTTATGTATTGATGACATTGTCTTATGATCTAACTCTGCTTATGATTTGCAGAAACAATTAGATATTTGTGCTATGGGCTAAAGATAACAATGCGGAATTTCATCAAGACAAATCTAACATAATTATCTTTAATAATATGAACAATAAAGACACACACAATTGGACTCTTTATGGGGCAAAATGTCCCAGAGGCAGAGGCCTATAAATATTTTGGAGTCATTTTTGATAAAGATTTATCTTGGAAAATGATGAAGGCTGATAGGCTAAAAAAAGCTAAGCAGTGTATCAACATGGTACTTGCTATGGGAATAAGAAGGGGGGTGCACCTAACATAACTATGCAGCTTGTTACCTCTCTGTGTTTCAATCAACTGATTGGGGGTCTGAATTTTGGCACCCGAAGAGAACATGGGAAGAAGGTACCAAAATCAATTATTACCTAGCTCGCAAGATTTTGCGTGTCCGTAAAGATTTTCCTAATCTTGTTTGTCAAGGGGAGTTAGGATTGTGGTCGGTAGTTGGAAGAGGGAATATGAAAAGACTTTCTTTCTTAAAGTCCCTGCTTTCGTTCCCTAACCACAGTTTGCTTCACCATATGTTCAGAGTTAGTTTACTGAACACTTCACCTAAGGCTAACAGTAATTAGGTGCGTGTTAGTTAATACAGGTAATAATATTACTTACTATTAAATAACAATATGTTCTTAAGGGAGGGTTACAATGGATCTTAAAATGATCAAGCCTCATTCTTCCACAAAAGACATGCTTTCATTTATTAAGAAAAGCTCTAAAACCACAATTAAAATGCTCATACATAATTATGAGCAACAAGTGTGGGTCAAAAATTTATCCATGTCGAACTTAACTTTCTATAAATCAGTCAAGAAAAATTTGTCCAGGGAGCTTTATTTAACGAAGGGTAATTATGAAGGCGGGAGAAGACTGATCTCTCTTGCTAGAGCAAGTTGTCTTCGTTTTGGCCTTTCTTATAGAGGCTTTCGTATCCCTGTGAACATTCCCTGCGGAATTTGCACAGCAAATGAACATTCGGAACTACATGTTTTTAATGATTGTGCTCTAACAAAGCCTATCTTAAGGTCTTTGCAACTGAAATATTTTGGCTCGACCTTTTCTCTTGATGTTTCTATTTCTAGTAACCAGTGGACATCTTTATTAGGCACATGGTCCTTAAACGCTTCATTTCATATTGATGCTATGAGGGGTTTTTTGAAGGGCTTCAATGTGGCCACTAAAGAGCTTCTATAAGCTCTAGAGGTTTGTCATGAACTCGCATTTAGGTTTGCGTGTTTGGGTTATGTGAAGGACTATATGGAGTCGTGGGGTGCTTGGGATTTCGTGTGTTCTTCATCAGATCCTCCTGGGACTTGTGTTTAGCTTTAGAGGCTTTTGGACTTTTAGACTATATAGTTTACTTTTGTCTCTTTAGCTTGAATTCAGTCATCCCAGTAGTCCTGCTTCTGGTTTGTCTTTAGGAGTATAGTTTCCGTAAAGGGGACTGCTTTCCTCTTCAACTACTACTACTACTACTACTCCTACTACTACTACTACTACTACTACTACTACTACTACCACTACTACTACTGCCACTGAGTTTGACTTTCAAGAATAGTTATTTATTAACAGGGGTTTACCAGACCACGAGTGACCGTGCTCGCCTCTTTGCTTTGCAGTACAAGTAAGTGTAGGGTTTTGTTTTTGGTTTAAGGTCAAGGGCAAGGTAAAGGGCAGGGTAAGTATGTTCATTAGTGCGTGCGAGCTGTGCTCACTTTGAGGGTTCTGAAAGGGAAGTCTGTGGAAGGGAATTGGTTTTGGTTGTATTGTAACGGATGTAGTTGTGTTAGAGTGGAAGGTTCGTTCGTACGGCCAGTGAGAGAAAAATACAAGTTGATATCATCCGGGGTAAAAGAGGAAATTGTCAAAGTAAAAAGGAAATTGTGTCAGGTGCACCTGGGAAGGGAAATTACTGGTAAAAAGTAGAAATAAGTTGGATTTCGCTGTATTGCATGAGGCATTGTAAATAATCGTTCATTATTAAAGGTAAAGGTAAATATTTGTAGTTCCTGAGTGAATTTACTGATGAAACCGCAAACGACGAGTTGCTTGGTTCGTCGAATCGATCATTTGCAGTCTTGTTGCTAGTGAGAATTATCACGGGTGGAAAGGAAAGATGAGTCAGATGATGTGCTTTAGGTAATAACAGTCTCAAGGAATCACTTCCACGACCCTCCGTGAATTCCTGTAAAAACTAATAGCGAAATAACGATGTGATAGTAGTCACGCTTTAGGTAATAACAAGGAGTCACTTCCACGAGTGAATTCCCGTAAAAACTAATAGCGAAATAATGATGACGGTGATAGTAGTCACGTACTATACCGTGGGTGTTACTACGTGACATAATTTTTTTAATTCTTTTTAACGGAAATTCAACACTGTTGAACACTGAGCTTTCTAATAAAAAAGTTGACTGAACGAAAAATTGTTAAAAACTCACTGCATTACGTACTTGAACAGTGCACCCGTTTTACCAACGCTTAAAATGCTCCAAATTACATATGTATTCTGAAGTTCTAGATCTTTACAGGAAAAAACTTTGGAGTCAATGCAGTGTCAACTATTTTTTCAAGTTTTTTTAATCGGAAACACCGTCCTTTAATATCATAGTAACAAATAAAAGGAGGGTGGTACTTGCCACTAGCAGAAATTGAAGCGGCGGGTCACCGTGAAAAGCTTAAGAGATCATCAAAGGGAAAAAATGAAGCGTTAAAATCTTTTTTTGTCGAACTTACTGATTCAAGTTCAAATGGTTGAAGTTCTTTCTCTTCAACACTGATGCGGCGACATTTATTCAACTGCATCATTGAATACTAAGCTAGCAATCGGATGCAGCCATGGATTCCGCTGTGACTCTCTAAAAGCTTTCTAATCATTACGTCATGGGCCGACCATTGCACTCCAAAAAGGAACTTCAAATCAACAGCCATTCTTACTACTACTACTACTACTACTATTGGGTGGGTTGTGAGGAGTGGTTGCTGTGCTTGTTTTCACGGTTTTCAGGTGATACAAATATATTGTCATAGTAAGCGGGAAGTAAACACGCAGATATGAAAGGATGAAGCTTTGCGAGCATGAAGGTGTGAAGCAATTGCTCTCGTTTACACCATGCTTTGCAACATTTTCATTTGACCTAATCTCAAAATGGGTGGAAAGCTTGAACTTTCCCAGTCTGTTGCTTGCAGAACAAACAGTAAATAGTAAAATGGTAACTGTTTGAG
>WBZZ01000077.1:20000-27500 GCA_019918135.1 Paulinella micropora
ATGCTTTAGCCATCTCCGAAAACCCGGTCACATACATACATATCAACTGGAAGGGCCATCAATGCCTTCAAGCCGGTTGCACAAGCCCCTGACTGGAAGGAAGTGTTCTACGAGCTGGCAGCACCGGAGGAGCAGCGTAGCACGAAATCTAGTAAAAAAGGCAAGAGCAAGTTGCAGCTGGCACATAATCCAAATGTCGACCGGGTGTTAGACAAGGTTTGGGGCCTGTCTCGTCTGTGAGTGGTTCGAAGCCTGTCTCGTCTTCGCGTGGGCCGTCGCCTGTCTCGTCTGCGAGTGGTTCGAAGCCTGTCTCGTCTTCGCGTGGGCCGTCGCCTGTTTCGTCTGCGAGTGGTTCGAAGCCTGTTTCGTCTTCGCGTGGGCCGTCGCCTGTTTCGTCTTCGCGTGGGCCGTCGCCTGTTTCGTCTGACATTGAGGATGTTAACTGCAGGATTTGTCAGACCTTGTAGATGACTTGGTGTGGAAAGAGGTCCGCGACCCGCAGGACAGGTTGGCGCAGACGAAATGTTGTGATTCGCCTTATCATAGGCGTTGCCTGGAAAAATGGTGGAAAGAGTGTGACAAAAATGGTAAGGTGCCCGACTGCCCATGGTGCAAAAAACTTTGCATTCCGGCATCACACTGGACTTCATTTCTGTATAAGCACGAAACTCTGCATTGGGAGTCGCCCAGCGAGGTGATGACATGACGGCCCAGACGTCCAGCGACGTGAACGACGTGGCTGGCAGGCAGAGTGAGGCCGCAATGTCTGATACCGAGGAAGTGGAACATGTGGAGCATTGAGTCAGAGGATGAGTGGGAGCCTCCGGTTGACGATTGGGATCCTCAGCCCACATGCGGCAAGCCCGAGCGTGAGGAGCCGGCGGCGAGCATCAGGGCACGAATCGACGAGGAGTATTAACAAGCAGAAGTGGACGACATCGCAGCCAGAGCAAGAAAGGGCGAATTGAACGCAGGGGCGGACAGTGATTTGGCGTGGGCCGTTGCTGCGTCGATAGAAGAGGCTAACAGAGTCAAGATGGTAGAAGTACGGAATGATCAAAAATTAGAACACTGTCTTTGGTTTCGGGAACACACTCGAGCTGAGGGGGAAGGGTCACAGCCCAAGGTTGAGACTGCCGCAGACAGGAGGGCAAAAATGCTGGAGTCGGTGAGTAAGCGTTTGAAGACTTCTACAGTCACAAGCGCAACGCAGGAGCAGGCGACGCGTGCAACTGTGACCGAAGCCTTGGCTGCCATGACAGAGTCCTTGGCTGCCATGACAGAGTCCTTGGCTGCAGTGACTGAGTCAGTTTAACGCCTTGAGGCCATTGGGCTGGAACTCCGCATATGCTGGTTGATAGCCCAGGACCCAGCAGACACCAGATATATTATTATTATTATTATTATTATTATTATTATTATTATTATTATTATTATTATTATTATTATTATTATTATTATTATTATTATTATTATTATTATTATTATTATTATTATTGTTATTATTATTATTGTGTGTCTCTCTCTCTCTTTCTCTGTCCCTCCCCCAACCCCCCCCCCCCCCCCTCTCTCTCTCTCTCTCTCTCAGGTCGGAGACTGCTCCATCAGAGTCTGAGGTGATGCTCGCTCAATCTCCACTGGGGTTTGACATTATTATTATTAGTATTACTCTGATATTATTATTATTATTATTATTATTATTATTATTATTATTATTATTATTATTATTATTATTATTATTATTTAGGGAGTACATAGGCCATCGGTCCTTTCCATGGGCTGATTGGTATAAAGCTCCTAGAGTAATGTTCTATGCCGTCACTTCCTTTATTCCACCGATTGGTGTGGAGACTTTCCTTATGGAATGGAGGACTGGATGCACATGGCCTTTTGGCTCAGCAATTGGCAGGAGATACACTATTATTATTATTATTATTATTATTATTATTATTATTATTATTATTATTATTATTATTATTATTATTATTATATTATTATCTGGGCCCTGTCGCCAGTTCGATTCCCGTCGGTGCCACCAGTATTTTCATTGAACATACCGGTCCGTCTGGAAGTGTTGGAACTGCCCATGCGGGTGTCATTAGAGCCTATCGTCAATTCTTCGTATTCCCCTCACGGGTGAGACGATGGAGGCGCATGTGCAGATTTGCATCAGCCATTGACAGAGAAGCACTATTATTATTATTATTATTATTATTATTATTATTATTATTATTATTATTATTATTATTATTATTATTATTATTATTATTATTATTATTATTATTATTATTATTATTATTATTATTATTATTATTATTATGGACACCGTGAAAGCCCAGTGGTCAAGTTCTACCATCTGGGCCCTGTCGCCAGTTCGATTCCCGTTGGTGCCACCAGTATTTTCATTGAACATACCGGTCCTTCTGGAAGTGTTGGAACTGCCCTTGCGGGGGTGTCATTAGAGCCTATCGTCAATTCTTCATACTCCCCTCACGGGTGAGACGATGGAGGCGCATGTGCAGATTTGCATCAGCCATTGACAGACAAGCACTATTATTATTATTATTATTATTATTATTATTATTATTATTATTATTATTATTATTATTATTATTATTATTATTATTATTATTATTATTATTATTATTATTATTATTATTATTATTATTTCTCTCTCTCTCTTTCATTCTCCTCTCTCTCTCTCTCTCTCTCTCTCTCTCTCTCTCTCTCTCTCTCTCTCTCTCTCTCTCTCTTGTTTCTCAGGTCGGAGACTGCTCCCTCCGAGTCTGAAGTAAAGTCCGACGCTGCGGTCGAAGGTACTGAAGAAGATTAGTTGGGGTCCCAGGGTTCAGGGCCAGATGAGGAATTCGGCTGGCCGCCACAGGAAGGGAGTTTTGTCGCGGCGATGGAGGCGAGCAATGAGGAAGAGGTGAAGAAATTATTTTCTAAAGGGGCTGTACGCGCATGGAACTTGGGAAGGGTCGTGAGTGCCTACGAGGAGGGAGTGAAACTGGTAAAGTTAACTATGTTTGGGACACACGACAGCAACACTCTGGAAGGAACGTACGGTGTCGCGCGACAACACAAGGATGGCGCCTGGAGGTTTGCTTCTACTGGTCCTAAGGGAAACGCGGGTAAACAGGAGCAGGAAATTTATTGTTGGTCAGAATGTCCTGTGTTTGAAATCGAAATGACTCCGGCTGTAAAATATCTAAGGCAGACCAGGGAGCGATCAAATGTGTGCTCGATAAACAGATGATTCCAATCAAACAGAAAGTGCAATTTGTTTGACTTGTTATCACTAACACGAAAACTTATGTTATTACTATCGTGTGGGTTTTTTTTAGGCGGGGGGGGGGGGGGAGATGAGAAATAATATCTTTTACATTTATCAACATTAATGTCTGATTTAGAGTTAATTAAATATTTGTTTCGATAAATTTCTAAAATGTAGTATTAATATTATTATTAATGACATTAATAATAATGAAAATAGGCGGCCGGCGACTATATTAAATTTATTAACTTGGTATTAATATTATTATTAATATTAATAATATTATTATAACATTAATATTATTATTAATAATAATATTAATAATATTTACAACAAAAAAATGTGCATAAAAAGTTCGACATTTAAACGTGTATAAATGTTGATTTTTTTTTCTAATTTTTTTCAGTTTCTAACTTTTTTTTCATTTTCAATTTTTTTAATTTTTAACTTTTTTTAAATTTCTATTTTTTTAATAGCATAATTTGAATGTCGCCCGTAATAGTAGTAGCAGTAGTAGTAATAGTAGTTTTAGTAGTAGTAGTAGTAGTATTAATAGTAGTAGTAGTAGTAGTAGTAGTAGTAGTGGTACTAGTAGCAGTATTGCACTATTTCTCTCTCTCTCTCTCTCTCTCTCTCTCTCTCTCTTTTCTTTACGCTTAACCTCGTTTTAAATATTTCATTTTATCTGAGTCTTCCGCCTTCCCACTCAGCTCCATGAGTGGCAAGTATTGCTGTTGACATTCAAGACAACAACAAAAATTAGTTTTTCATTTTTGTGTCAGATTTTCATTTTTGTGACAGTTTTTCATTTTTGTGACAAAAATTCAAATTTTCAAATTTAACGGTAACATTTCGCGAAAATTTACGATATTTTGCGGACGAATATAGCCGTTAATTTGAAAAATTCAAATTTTCACCCAAAATCAAAATTCCAACCAAAACTGAAATTCCAACCAAAACAGAAAAATCAATTTTTTTTGTTGTCTTGAATGTCAACAGCAATATTTTATCAGTTAAAAGTGCTCGCGTAAAAAAAGTAGTAGTAAATTTTACAAGGAGTGATGGTTAAGGTGGTTGTTGTTGTATTAGTAAACGTATGGTAGTAGTCACGCCCCGGGTCCGGTCACGGACTTGAATTGAATTGAAAATATTATTACTACTAATAATACAATATTGCTGTTGACATTCAAGACAACAAAAAAAATTAGTTTTTAGTTTTTGTGTCAGATTTTCAGTTTTGATTGGAATTTTGATTTTGGTTGGAAATTAAAAAATTTCAAATTAACTGCTATATTTGTCCGCAAAACATCGTAAATTTTCGCAAAATGTTACAGTTAAATTGGAAAATTTAAATTTTTGTCACTAAAATTGAAACTGTCACAAAAATGAAAATCAGACAAAAACTGAAAATTAATTTTTTTTTCTTGAATGTCAACAGCAATACTTGCCACTCGTGGGAATGAGCCGTGCACAAAATAAGTGAAGTCATTAACAAGTTTTATTATTAAATGTTATTTTCAACCTTGTCTATTATCAATAGCTAGTTTTACATTAATTGTGAAAAAAACTCAGTAGTACAGTTCAAGCAGTTATTTGAAACAAAAAAAATAACAGTAGATTTTAACGAGTGATCACGACACAGTGTAAAGGCATTGAGGTATTTGTGGTGAAAAATTACACAGCTTTTGTCATACATATCATTCCCATTTTGGCTTTTTAGTTTTGACCACAACGACCACACTGATTTCACACTGTGTCGACAAATATGAGCTTGAGCCAGGTGGATTCTGAAAAGTGACAGTTAGTAGTAGAAAAGCTCCTGATTTGAATTCAAATTTGAATATTGACACTTGAGTTTTTTTTTAAAATTTTAGATAAACATATAAATAAAATATTTAGCAAATAACATGTCCATCCGACACTTTCCTGCTGAGTTCCATTCCGAGGCCCAAAGTTGAACATGTCAAGATTCGATCATTATAGGAGGCTGAAATAACCATAAAAAAGTGACTGTTAGGAAAGCTACTGGCTTGAATTCAAATTTGAATATTGACGCTTGAGCGGCTTTTCAAACTTTTTAGATAAATATAAAAATAAAATATTTAGCAAATAGCTTGTCCATCCGACAATTTCCGGCTGAGTTCCATTCAAAAACATATCAATCATTATAGCTGAAATGACCACAACAAAAGCGACCGTTAGGAAAGCTATTGGTTTGAATTCAAATTTGAATATTGACGCGCTTGAGCTTTTCAAACCTATTAAATAAATAATAAATAAAATAATTAGCAAATAACATGTTCATCCGACACTTTTTGCGATCGTGATGATATACAGAAAGTCGTATTATCGATTTTTCTTGATGCCAGAAAGTGATAATTTTGTGAATAACTTTAGGGCCACCGTGTGGCAGGATGAGGAGCTGTGGTTGCATGAGTCGGTGTTTAGAGCCGTCCCGACATTTAATGAGCAGGATAGACAAACTTGAGGTATTTGTTGCTGCCATATGTTCGCTTGAAGATCGAATACAATAGCTTTGTTATAATACAAAACCCCCAAAAATCCACTATAGCCAAGCAAAATGACCTTATATATTATATAAGTTCTATCTGTACTTTTGATCAGAACCCAAAATGACATATAATCTATCTATCTATCTATCTATCCATCTATCTATCCATCTATCTATCTATCTATCTATCTATCTATCTATCTATCTATCTATCTATCTATCTATCCTAGGTGCAGCCCCAGCTGTCTCAGGTTAGGCCGCACCGCTTCCAGCACCTTTCTCTGCAGCTCCGCACTCCCCAAGGTGCGCAAGTACCCCCTGACCAAGCGCTCTCTGCGAGCATTTTGCGTTTGCTCGAACATAGCCCGGGTGGAGTAAACATCTCTGCCTGGCGCTGCATTTGCATTGCAGTTGGCGACGTGAGCATGAGCGTCGTGCCCGCAATCTTGAAGACACCAAGCACAGAACCCGCAGCCACAAGCCCTACAGGTCAAAGCGAAGCACCCGTCGAAGTCAAGAAAAGCTCTTCGGCAGTGCGGCCTGGGGCACTTGAGAGTCAAGAGCTCTTCAACAATATATACGCGGGCCTGTTGCACCTGCCTTTGCTCGGCCGACAAGCGCTCATACCGCTCCATCTCCTCCTTCAGCTGCTTGTTGAACCGCGCCTTCATGTCCTGCGAGAGCTTTTGCTCCTGCAGTTTTCGAATCGCTTCAATCTGCGCCTGGAATGCTTCGGGAGTGACGCGGGAGGCCAGCAGACCCATCTCATATGGCTGCTTTGCTTCGCAGCCGTGCAGGCGCAGCGGGCACCAGACCTTGCCTTCTGCCTTGCGCAGCTGGTCCATCTCCTTGAGCGATTCGGTTTGCACGTGACCAGACAAGCAGGCGGCACAGGCGAAGTGTGCGGGCTGGTTGGCGGGGCAGTCTAGCCCATCTGCCTGGAAGAAGTCATCGCCGCAGATGCAGCACTGACGAGCCTCACCCTGCAGCTCAGTCTGAACACACACACACACACACACACACACACACATACATACATACACACACACACACACACACCAACAGACGCACACACACACCAACAGACACAACAAAACTAATTGAATATTTCAAAATTCGTGAAAGTTGCAGAAAAGGGGCGTGATATGGCAACAATCTGCAGCTTGAGTGAACACTCCAACGAAAAATCAAGGACTATTGACAACGGAGTTTCCTAGATAAGAAGTAATTACTACTACTACTACTACTACTACTACTACTACTACTACTACTACTACTACTACTGCTACTGCTACTACTGCTAGCATTCCTTCTCACTACTACTACTTCGCTTACTACTATTACTACTATTACTACTACTACTACTACTACTACTACTAATACTACTACTATTACTACTACTGCTACTACTACTATTACTACTACTACTACTACTACTACTACTACTACTACTACTGCTACTACTACTACTACCACTACTTTGGTGAAATTTCCATGGGCTTTGTTGTCAGCCCTGCCTTGTCATTTATCAAATCTCAGCTCGGTTAAAAGGCTTTTTATGCCCCCCCCCCCCCTCTCTGCCCCTTCATGCCATTTGTTGTTGTTGTTGTTGTTGTCACAGCGGCCAGAAGCAATTGTCACGAATGTCCTTGGCAGCCTGGAAAAGTTCATGTCGCAGTCACAAAGTACTAGGATACTTGCAAGACCATCG
>WBZZ01000077.1:40000-42500 GCA_019918135.1 Paulinella micropora
AGATAGATAGATAGATAGATAGATAGATAGATCTGCCTTCGACCAGCCCGCAAGGTCCGTCTTGACCCGCTCCACTAAATAGAAGATAGATAGATAGATAGATAGATAGATAGATAGATAGATGCATCTAATCGAGATCTAAACAATCTCTTACTCCGTCAGTATTAATTAAGTATATATATATATGTAGATAGATAGATAGATAGATAGATAGATAGATAGATATATAGATAGATAGATAGATAGATAGATAGATAGGAACCTAGCCGCGCCATAGCTTGAGCTTCTAGCAACCGCACTACCATTTCCTCTCGCACGGCCTGCACCTAATGGAAAAACATACAGAACAACGACATACATACAGTTGCATGCCAACATTGTGGTTGTGCAAAATGAAAACATATATAAAAGATTGAAGAATGATGATTGACACAAACGTTTTCTGCTTGTATGCACAATTGAGCTTCATGTCATCAATTCAAGAAAACACAAGGCAAGGTCATGTAAGGTATATACAGTAATACAATACAATACAAAGACAGAAATTATAACATAATACAATATTATACAATTGGATATTTTGTGACATTATATAATGTTATATAAAAAGAAAATAATAAAGAATAATTTTATGTACCGCCTCCAGCACCGCCTTCTCTGGGTAAGAAGTTTCGATAGAATCTCGTAAGACCTGACCGATATATATATATATATATATATATATATATATATATATGTATATATATAGCGAAAACGAGATAGGAATAGAGAGGTAGGAGTATCGGTAATCTCTCTCTCTCTCTCTCTCATTCGCTCTCTCTCTCTCTCTCTCATTCTCTCTCTCTCTCTCTCTCTCTCTCTCTCTCTCTCTCTCTCTCTCTCTTTCATCCACACGTACACACAAACACACAAACACACAAACATACACACACATACACACACACAGACAAACAAACACAAACGCACACACACAAACAAAGACACACACACACACACACAAACACACACACACACACACACACACACGCACACACACACGCAGACACACACACAAACACACACGTACACACACGAACACACAAACACACACAAACACACACACAAGCACACACAAGCACACACAAGCACACACAAACACACACACACACACACACACACACACACACACGCATAAATACACACATACACACAAACACATACACACACACGCACACACACACACTAGTCTTGCACAAAATACATGTTACACTAATACACACACACACAATATATATATATATACATATATATATATACATATATATATATATACATATATATATATATATATATATATATATATGTATATATACATATCGTCACCTTCTCTTGGCGCATGGTGTGGTTGAGCTTGTCCAAGGCCTGGTGGTACAGTTCGATGCGAGAGTCACTTTCAGACAATGGCTGGTCTTGACCCTTGAGCACCTAGCAAGAAACAAGGAATGTGATGTTCACAGTTCTAAGGAACCATCAACAGTGATTGCAAGTGTTTCGTTCTCCGACAATCCCTGTTTCCCAACCCTCTGGCATGCCTCATCGGAATAATTTTCATGAGAGCTTTTCTGCACCACAAGACGTGTGACTGGAAATCAGCTTTCAACAAAGTGATTGCTCGCTGTACTGGTCGAATACTTGAGATACTACCAGAGGAAAACATGGGGCATACTATACAAATACAGACAAACAGAAAACGAGAGAGAGAGAGAGAGAGAGAGAGAGAGAGAGAGAGAGAGTGTGTGTAAGAGAGAGAGAGGAAGAGAGAGAGAGAGAGGAAGAGAGAGAGAGAGAGAGAGAGAGAGAGAGAGAAAGAGAAAGAGAGAGGGAGAGAGAGAGAGTGTGTAAGAGAGAGGGAGAGAGAGAGAGAGTGTAAGAGAGAGAGAGAGAGAGAGAAAGAGAGAGAGAGAGAGAGAGTGAGAGACAGAGAGATAGAGAGATAGAGAGAGAGAGAGAGAGAGAGAGAGAGAGAGCAAGCGACCTGGGTGAGCGGCTCGAGCGCTGCTGCCAGTTCCAAAGCGGCCTGGTTGCGCGCGCTGGAGGCTTCAATCAGCGTGTTAGCCCACGTCGCAGCCTGAGCTAACGCGGACTCAATCTGACCCTTGGCAGTTGGACGCGAATCGCCTGGAAGCTGCCCGCGGGCTTTCAACTCACGCTGTTTTCCTTCTGACTGATCAGATGGCTGCAGCAGTCGCGTTGCAGATTCTCGCAGGTAGCTGCAGCGTCTTGCAATTCGCTCAAGGATCGGTGCTGCCTGCTTCCTGTCCAGACCTTGCGGGTGCGTGGAGAGAGGCAACTTGAGCGAACTGACTTGGTCTACAATCCGCTTGGCAGCGCTGGCCCACTCCTCGCGGGCAGTCTGCTTGGCTTTGACCAGCTCTTGCAAACGCTGGCGAGCTTCCGGAGTCGAGGAAGGTGAAGGGGAAGCGGCTGGGCTTGTGGGTGAAGAAGGAGGAGGAGGAGAAAC
>WBZZ01000077.1:47500-56426 GCA_019918135.1 Paulinella micropora
ATTAGTCGTATCCCATAGAAATATTCCTTTTGCATTTGTTCAGTCTGTTTGTCCCTGAATTCCTATTTTCGCCCCGCTAGCATTCGTTACTGACGTTAGTGTGCCAGTGTATGTAATCCCAGCATTTGCAGTTATTAATCCACTCGCGTTTGCTGTTGTTGTTGATATACACGCATTTGCCGTTATCGCTCCACTTGCTGTTATTGCATTCGTTGTTAATAAGCCCGATGTGTCAAGTTCCAGAGCGAGAGACTAAGGAACAATAACCCCAACACTTTTCCCGCTATCATACAAAATGTTCTATCCCTCACGAAAGCTCAATGGAATATAACCAAACACAGTCCTCAAAAAAGAAAATGATTTCTCGTTATATTAGCTCAGTGACACAAAGACAAAAAGCAGCCAAAAGACCAGGATCAAATTGGCATTTCAGACGTGTCTGGCCAGACGAAATCTATAAATAAGTTTTTTACCTGATAATTCGGGGGGTGACGTCCACAGTACCCCCCTCCCAGTTTTTTATGGCAGAACTTCGTTTCCGACATAATACGCTTTGAATTGATTTCTTTTCTCGTTTAGAGTTATGTATGAAGATACATCAATCCACGAATTAGCTGTTATAAAACAACAATGATACTTGCACCGGTACCAATCGTATATATACTTTAGCACATTCAGTTTCTATATTAAAATCTTTCTCTTTCTTCTGTTGATAAGATATTTGTGCAGTATGTCTAAGTATAATGTTTTATGGTTGAGTAATAATGTAATGTCGCCATTTTCATATATATGTAATAACCGGTCGTCGGTTTCCATAAATACATTTACTTTTTGTGAAGACATACCCTTGTATAAATCGGTATCATTTAATATAGTGTCAGGTGATTAAGTCTGACGACTGTATCAGAAGTTGGGTTGAGTGCGCCCTAACCTTGCGATATGCCGATACAAGTAGAGATCGATGGAATCAGGTGTAGCAGTTAATGTTGTTAAAATATATCAGTTCTTGATTAGACTGTAGAGTCTAAAATGAGATCATCATTCTGGTACTAATGCGGGTCGTATCCAGGAAACACCATCGCGCACTCAAATAGCGATCCCGTAACGGTGCTGTTTCGTGGCAGTCTCGTCTGTCTCTGCCGAAGCAAGAGAATAGAATGCATATTTTTTGTCAGCTGTGTCTTGTGAATATCTAGAAGAATGAATGCTGTAGTAGCTTTACTATCTAAGTAAGGTTGTCGGGACGATATTGGATCACTGCTATGTTCGCAATCGATCAGGTCCACAATACTTCTAGAGAAAAAAATACTTACTATAGACGCCGTTTACGCGCGCGGACTCCTTTACCTGGTGGAGGACATCCAACCAAAGTTAAGTCTAAGGTAGACTGTTCGAGAACGTCCCAAATTTTGTGAGGGATTGCGCCTTGTGCCAAGTCAAAAGGAATGTCTAGCATCCCTCGTGGTAGTGCTTGTATGGTTCATGCAGTATGATCTTTATCTGTGGGAGATATGGTATCATCCCATGTTTCAAGTTTCTTGGCGTCTTTATATACTGGAAGGTATTGTGTTACTTTATGATCTTCCACTGGATCCAGACTCCTCCAGAAATGTAAGACTGGTTGTATTATTTGTGCCGCAGTCGAAATTCGATTCGATCGCGTATGGTGTTTGTGAGGTACTGCCATGACTCTCATGAGATATAAATCTGAGAGCGTGTCATCAGCTACGTGTTGGCCGCAGGCCTTACCAAGTAAAAAGCGTCTTTTGCCCATGAAATATGTCCAATCGCATCTCCTTCTTTCCAACTGGGGTGAACGAGAGTGTCATTGCCCGCGCGAGGGTTTTGATCTCCGTCATCGCTCCCCTCTTGATGGACTCCTTGCGAACGTGCAGTCCTTATCGCCTTTCTCTGTCGGTCGTAGATAAGGTCATTTTGCGCTTTCCTTATTTTCGCCTCCGTGAACTTTCCTTCCGGCACGTTCGACTCCACCCTTTTGCGGGTCTGAGTCCCCGCCGCATTTTTGCGGTCGGTGGCCCGCTTGTTCTCCAGCTCAGCCTCCTCCTTCTCCGCAATTGGTGCCCTGTAGGCATCCCGTTCCGAGATATCCTCCTGACGGATCGGTGGGACCTCTTTAAAGTCAGCCTCCATCCGTTTGAGTGCTTGATCAACTGACTCATCTTCAAGTAGGAAGGGATCATACTTAATCAGCCTTCGTACATTGAATATTTGAACTTTCCCTCTGCCCCTGATTTTATAATTCAAAGGCTCCATCTGTTCCATGATCTGGTATGGTCCTTTCCAGTGGATGAACAGCTTCGAGCTGACTCCCTGAGGAACCTGAGGATGATACAGTAGTACAATATCCCCGACCTGAAATCTGACTTGATCCAGGTGTGCCTGCCTGACACCTTCAGCATCAGTCTTCCTGCGCTTTGCCTCCCTATGCGCCTGTATTATTTGCTCCTCCTCCATCTTCGCCCGAAGTCTCACCCCAAACAGCTCATCCTGATCTGCCCATGAATCTTTTGGGTGCAGCAGTGAGGCCCATATACCAATTGGTATGGCGAGACGGAACCTTTTGAACCACCTAACGCTGTAGAAGGTAGGCAATTCATAGCAAAGGCAAACGAGGATGCTGCCTCCACCCATGCCTTTTGGTTCTCCTTCTTCATACAATACATCTTCAGCGCGGCCTTGAGGGGTCTATGCACCCGCTCTATCTTACCGTTCGCTCTGGGGTTATAGGCGGTGACATATTGCAATTTCATGCCGTAATATGCAGATAGCTTGTCGATGACTTCATTATTAAAGTCAGAGCTTCGATCTGAGCATATTTTTCTCAGCACCCCAATCTGTGAGATAATCCTGTCAATCAACGCCTTGGCTGTTGTTTCTCCCGTAACGTCTTTGACTGGGACCACCCATACATAGTTGGTGGCTCTGTCTATGGCAGTTAGAAGGTATCTGTAACCTTCCGTCGTGACAGGGAAAGGTCCTACATGATCAGTGTGTAAGAACTCGAACATTTCTAAGTGTAAAGGAAAAGTCCAGATCTGGCCAAAATTTGCCTTCAATGGTGTTTTGGATGTCTTGCATGGGATGCATGCATTGACATGTTCATCAATATTCTCCTTCATCTTCTTCCACCAGAATCGTCTCGAAATGAACATATGTGTTATTTGTCGGCCCGGGTGCGCCAGTAGTGGGCAGTTATGAGCAGCGACAAAAATGATGTGTCTGAGTTTCTCAGGAACCCAGAGAGTCCATTTGTCTGGTTGTGATGCATAGCGCACGTGTTGGCCTTTGTACCACAAGAGACAGTCTCTCCACCCCATCTTTTTCTGTTGCTCCTTAATCTCCTTCGTCATTTTCAGCTCGTTCTGGTTCTTGTATAGCTGTATTAGCTCTTTGAACTCCGGATCGAGAGCCTGTTGCTGAGCAGTGGGTGAGGCTATGTGGATACTCCCATCCTCTAGCTGCACTCCTATCCTCTCAGGGTTTTCGTCTAACTCCTCCTGGTTCTCCTGCGGGGGTTCTGCATATGCTTCTTGCTTAATCTCTTATTGTTTTATCTCCGCCTTCATATTCTCATATGCTTCATAGGACCACTCAGCATCCTCGAGGACATGTGCTGAACAACATATCACATGATCCGGACCTTGCGGGCTATGACGTAGACCCGATCGGTTATATCGGACCCCTCTCGCCATCTGCATCGACTCGATATGATGCACTTCGTATGTGCAATCTGGGGATAGATCCTCCATTTCTGCTGATGATACGAGAGCTGCCACTTCTGAGTGAAACTCTAGCATGGTGAGGCTGTCAGCGACAACATTTCGCTTGCCGGGTAGATGGACCATTGTAAAATTGAAACATGACAAGAATGCATGCCATCTCGCTAGACGGCCAGTCTGTTCATGATTCATCAGCCATAGTAAATTCTGGTGATCAGTCCTTACTATAAACTGTGGTCCACCCCATAAATACTCTCTCAACCGTTTGAGGGCCCAGACCACCGCCAGTGCCTCTCTCTGTCTCGTACAATAGGTTCGCTCCGCCGAGCTCAACTTTCTACTTATAAACATGATCGGGTGTAACTTTTTCTCCTCATCTTCCTGTTGTAAGATTGCGACGATCGCGAACTTTGATGCGTCTGTGTCGACTACCAATTGCTTCGAAAAGTCGGGCATCATCAGCACGAGTCCGCCATCCTTCGGATCTTTATAGATAAGATCTTTGAGCGTGTTGTACGCTTCTAAGGCTTCATCATCCCACTTCTCAAAATCACCGAAGTCGATCATTCTCTCCAACTTAGCCAGAGTTGCACCCCAATCAGGTATGAACTGGCTGTAATATTGCGCCATCGCAAGAAATGAGTGTAGCTCTGTGCGATTCTTCTGCCTCTGCCTGCTCATGATCTCCTCCCTCTTCTCTTTGGATATCGAGACTCTATTGCAAGAGATTTCGTACCCCAAATATGTCACGCTTGTCTTTGCGAGTTGAAATTTCTTCAAATTACATTTCAGGCCAAATAGTTTGATACGCCTGAAAATATCCGTTAGATGGTCGATGTGCTCTTCCATCGTATTGGAGTACACGATAATGTCATCGATGTAACAAAATGCGTACTCTCCCGCCTTCTGTCCTCTTCTCCTCATGAAACCTCCCTCTGTCTGGTCATTATATTTGCTACTCAGCATGCTTTGCATCGCTTTCTGACAGAATCCCGGGGCCTGTTTGAGTCCCATCGGAAGTACTTTCACTGATATATCTCCATTCCTACTTCAAATGCAGTCAGCCATCTGGACTTTTCATCCAGTGGAATTTGCCAGAAGCTATTTTTCAGATCAATGAATGAGTATAGCTTGGCGTTCCTCAATACTCGCCTTCCTTCTTCAAGAGTAGGTAATGGATTTCGTTCCTCCTCTAAAATTTTATTGAAGCGGGCATAGTTAACCGTTAAGCGCCATTTCCCTCCCGGTTTAGGCACCAGTCTCGGTTGGGAAACTATTGAAGATGTCGATCTCTCAATGAAATCCTCATCGAGTAACTGCAGTGCTTGTTCTTCTGCGATCTTTGCTTCATGTATACTCAGATTTGCCCGTCGTGGCGCCGGTGAAGGCTCAGCACCTGGTATTTTACAAATAGCAGCGGTGAAGTCTTCCGGCTTGACACCTCCCGCTTGAGGGGGGTCAAAACTCATTTTGTTCGCCTTCAATCTCTCTTTCAAAACCTCTTTCTCCTTCTCCGTACCTGCTCCTCCTGCCAATTTCTCGTCTATCGCCGCCTTAAACTCCTCCTCGGACATTCTCTTGTGATGCTTGAGGGGTGCTCTGTCCTCCTCCAAGCCCAGCTCTTCTTCTGATATATCGTTCATTCCTGTTTTTTCATATGTGGCAGTGTCTGTTTCGTCGTCCTCCGCCAGACCTACCAACATATCTATTAATCTCGCATATTGCAACGGAGCTTTTCGGGTGTAGAAACCATCGAAGCATGTGAATGCTTGAGGAATAAATTTCAACTTGTCCTGGTCTCTGAGCTTCCGCTTGTATGCACTGCTCTGCTCACGAGTCCCGAGACGACAAGCCACCACTAAGTGTTGCTTCCGTGAGGGCACCGGTATCGGATGATCAATAAGCCGGTCCCGTATCTCCTGCGCTCATATCGCCTTCTCATTGTACGGGAGTATGACTGTATATGGTTTATTATTTTCAAAAAGAGTGCGCAGGCACTTTTTCACTTCTGTCAGTGAGCGCTGCCACCTAGGCTCGTCACCCCAGAATTCGGTAATAAAGCTTTTTATATCTTCTGCCTGGATATCAGGGAGTCGTGCCCTTCTCCTCGGTATAAACTCCTGTCTGTCCTTCTCTTCCACCTTTAATGAGCAATACCCGTTGGTAATATATACATCGGCCCCTGCTCCTTCTTCAAATCTCGCCAACGATGTGCACCTTTTTCCCATGCATATAATCTCCTCTTTCCTCTTTTCAATGAGATCGTCTATCGACTTTTTATCCCATTGTGTAGAGACTGTAGCAGTATAGGCCTCCGCCTCTCTCTTGTCTGACAGGTTTGAACCATCTTTAGATACAGCGTCCGTTGGCATATATGCCTCATATGCGTGTGTAATGGCCACCTGTTTCCCTTCCGATGCTACCCCTAGGTGTAGGGCATCGTACAAGTCAATAGCATGGAGAGAGTCGACAGTATATTCTTCTCCTGGCTCTACGCCGTATATGACTCTTTTGGCGGCGCAATCGATCACTACGTTCATTGTCGCCAGTTGGTCGTACGACAAAAGAACAGATCCGTGGTATTCGGGGACAACGTACAAGTCCACTCGATATACTCGTCCGGATTTCAATTTAAAATTTAAAGTGATGATGCCCGTTATATCCGTCCGACTACTAACTCCTTTCAAGGTGCCAGATGATTTTTTCATATTAGTTTCTAACCACGCATGGTGTTTCGTAGTAAATTTTCGGCCGACAATATTAATATTTGCCATAGTATCATTACCAACGTTTATAAAGGTATTTAATGTTTCACAGAAAAGGTTCGTATAGCATAAAGCGTCTGGCCTGTGACTTTTTAAGGCCAATACAAGGAGCTTGTGTTCTAAAATCTGTATCCTTTTCTCGAGGTTCGCCTCCTCTTCCCTTTCCGCCGTTTTTGTAATGTCTTTTTGGGTATTGTTCACAGGCGAAGGATGATTGTCCTTGCTTTCTCTGTTTGAGACCGTGAGGAGAGGTTGGTGTCCTCCATCCTCCTTGTCCATTGTCTGTCTCGGCATGTGATAAGATTGATTGCCGGTTCTATTCTTACCTTCTTCGGCTGTGGCTGCGACAGGCCCGCCTGCTTTCTCTTTGCCAGCGCTTTACTCGCCTGCCTATTAGCAGCATGCACTGTTTGTTGTCGTGATGGGTGTACTGGTATTGTACTACCTTTGAGTTGGTCTGTGGCATGCTGTGGGCTCTTAGACTCACTGGTACCCTTGGTTGGGACCTGCACAACTGTGTATCGTGCAATGCATGTTGTTCTGTTTTCTCCCTCCTTCTCTAGTCATTTGACTACCTCAAATCTGTTACCTGAGTCGGCATCAGTGTCGGTAGTGGTTGCGCCTGATGTCGCATAGGCCTGTGGTGCTGAGGAACTCGAGCTTGAGCTCGAGCCGTCTGCCCAGCCCCCATCTCTGTGGTACGGGCGCTCTGCGCTGCCGTATCCACCTCTACCAACCCATCTTCCTCCTCCTCTACCTTGAAATACACCTCTTCCTCCTCCTCTTCTCACAAATCCTCTTTCCATCCCGCGAGTGTATGTGCCTCGTGCGAAAGGGGCTCCTCCTCGATTGATTCCTCTCCCTCCTCCTCTTCCTCGTGTTCCACCTCTTCCTCTACTTGCGGCTTCTATGGCTGCCGTCTTCTGATCATCTCTAGCGAAAAGAGAATTGATCGCGTCAGCTAGTTCGTGGTCATGGTCCGCGACATCCTGTAATTTCCACCCCTGATCCTTGCGCAGTCGGCGCAGAACGGCGACGGTGTTGGTTTCGTCCGACCGTACGTTCTTGAGGAGTGTGTTTCGGATGCGGGTGTCCTCGACATCGTGGTTGTGCGGGCATTTCTTATTTGTGTGTTTGAAGCATTGTGCCCGTGCCCACCAACGAATACAAGGTGTGTTAGCTTCACGACTGTTCTCTCTTGGTCGCTTTCCTAGAGATCGTTGCGTATGTGCGGCTTGCGGTTGAGCAGAAGCCGATGCAGAACAGATCAAGGATGCTGTCTGGCTGTCGAGCCTCTGACAAGCGGTCATTACTTCGGTCCACAACATTTTTGGGCTCACTGCCTTAGTCGTGGCCTCAAAGACGCTCATCTCCAAAAAGTTCAAGTGCTTTACCTTGTCGAAGGTTTTGCAGTCTTGCATGAGCAGTGTGAGCTTATTTTTGTTGTAGACGTGCAAAGCACTGAAGAAATATAGGAGTATGGCTTTGTGGTTATAAAAGAGAGTGTACTGGGTGCCCACATTTGTTAAGACAGATGCAAGCTGAGTGACAGACTGCAACTGCTCAGATACTAAGTCGAAAATTTCAAACCCAATGAATGTGCCCGTGCACAAGTGTTGGTATCCACTTGGCTTAAAGTATCGAATGAGAGCAGCAATGGTCAGAGTACAACTCATCTCTGCATGTTCACCTTTCCTTGCTAGCTCCTCCTCTCCTCTGTACTTCTCGTAAGTTATACAATCAAAACCAGCTCCAAGGAGGGATCGATCACAGAGATGTTCTAGGACTTCATACTCCTGCTCCACCTCACACTGGTTTTGCTGGAAGCATCTGTCCATCTCATTGAACTTAGTCATGAGGGTCTTCTCTGTGTCAGCCTCATTGGCAGTGATAGCATAGAGCTTAAGGCCCCCTCCCCCAATTTGATTTTAGCTAGGGCTGCCTGCAGCGCCTGCTTTTTCTTCTGGGAGTCAGTCAAGTTAATTACTGTTCCTTCCCCTTGGGGTCCTCCTCCTGTGGGTCCTCCTCCTGCTTTCTTGGGAGCTGGGTTAGATGTGGTAGGTGGAGCTGTTGGCTGTGGAACCACCCGTGCTACTGCTATTGCCACAGCTATCTTCTCCTTCTGCTCCTTCTCCTCTTTCTGTCTCGTCTCTTCTTCTTTCACCTGTCGTGCTAGATGAGTCACGAACTGTGCAAGCCCTGTGGCACTAGAGAGAAAGTGTGTTTTTTCTCTCATGGAAGACTTATCAGCTCTGTTATTATTTGGGATTGTTGTGAGAGGGCCTTTAATGAGAGTGTGATTCTTCGTGTGGGGCCATTGTTTCCATGTTGGTTTTTTGCTCCTTCCCTCAAAGAGGCCCTTATGGAGTTGTGTGAGGCGTTCAAGCACCTGACAAGACTGGTCAACCTCCTCGTAAACAG
>WBZZ01000078.1:0-20795 GCA_019918135.1 Paulinella micropora
GCACATCACCTAGCACAAGGTACAGCCTTCCGCACGTAACCTAGTGGTTTGCTAGTGGCAGCCTTCCGCACACACACCAGCTAGCTGTTAGCGCGGACGAACCGCAATAGCCCTATCGGGTGAGGGTCTTCACCATACACGGGGGAAACCCCAGCAATATGTCGAGCTGTTTTTGGTTTCGCAGAAGTAGACTCTACGGTCTTTCAAACTGCGGGAACCGTCCTCTAGCTTAGCTAACCAAGGCGTCATAACCTGTTAGAACATATATCTGAATACTGTTCCTGCACAGAGATAGCCTGGCAAGCCGTCCACGGACCGGTTCAAGCTCAGTCACGATCGCATCGTGTAGGCATCACCCCCCGGATAGCCGGTAAAAAGTACCTTTTCCTGGTGAAAGGTGCACCAGCTTGTTTTTCAGTATTATTTGTCCGGATTGGACCTGATGCCATTTTATTCCTGGTCTGTTGCCGTTTTCCTTTTTGGCTTCACTGAGCTAATATAACGTGACATCATTCTCATCTTTTGAGGACTGTGTTTGGTTGTATTACCGACTTTTTACGAGCTATCGTTGGGGGCAGTACATTTGGAGTCCACATCACTAGGGTGATTTCTTTCTGCTTTGCCACACAGGCAACAGAGTGAATTTTCACTGACCTGTCTCACACGGGGACGTCAGACGAAAACAAATATTCCAACACAGCTCCCTCATAACTCTTTCACAAAACAAATAATTTGATTGGTCTCAAGGAGGTGTCTCGTACCCTCTAGCCCATCCATATCTGTGTGCTCACAAGGAGACATCAGATACAAACTCTCTGTGGTTCTTGCTGTTGTCACACAGAGACCAAGAAGAAGGAGGTGGACAGAAGAGTGAAGGAACACACACAAAACACAAACAAGCATAGGGACAGGAGCACAACACTCTACCCTTCTAGTTTGTGCATTTATCTGCATTATCTCACACATACAGAGTATTTTTGCAACTCTCTGATCGTTTTCTAAAGGTAGGTCTGAGAACCTATCCGACCGACTGTCGACTTCTCAAGGAGAGCTTTTCTAGCTTCTCTATTACTATCTGTGTGTAGGTCCAAGTGCCTCATACTAGATACAATATAGAAAAGAAGGAGGAGAAAGTAATCTGAGTAAGGAGAACAAGAAATCGGAAAAAGTCTCAAAGACTATTTTTCTCAAACAAAAACAAACATACAAACAGTGTTTCATAGAGGACAGGGAATCTCACTCTACCCTCTCTATTAGTTTCTCTCTTCACTAGTCAATCGACTGAAGGAGGAACAGAACACAAACGAACAAAAACGAAACATAGGAGCTGACACTGTCCTCCTGTTAATTACTACTACGACATCATGTCGACAGAGACCGCCGAAGTGAGTGAATTCTCGGAGGCAGAACAAAGAAGAGAGGAAGAAGAAGCAGGAGGAGGAGGAGGAGGAAGAGGACTGAATGAAGGAGGAGGAGGAGGAAGAGGACTGAATGAAGGAGTAGGAGGAGGAGGAGATGAAGGAGTAGGAGGAGGAGTAGAAGAGGGCTGGGATGATGAAGGAAGATATGGAGGAGACGAAGATGAAGGAGGATTTGAACAAGAAGAGACGGGAGGAGGAGGAGCATATGGTAATCCCTTACCACCTGCCGACACGGGAGGAGGAGGACAAAAAATGATCGACTTGATTCATAGTGATGGAGAGCAGTGGGTGCAAGATCCACTATGACCTCACTAAAGAAGAGTTTGATAACAAGATGGGGGGAGAGAAGGATACCTATGTGTGGATCCCTCAGGATCAAAGAAGAGAGAAAAGTCGTGCTAAAAAGGATGTCTATATCTTGTTATCAAACACAGCACAGCTCCTCGGCAAATTGGTCTCCGATCCAGAAAAGAGAAAGAAGATACAGCATATCAAGTTTGGGGACTCACACACCCACCTTGAATTACTCGATGCTATCTTTGGGGTGTACACTCAAACCCTGATTTGGGAACGTTCATACGGCCCACGATGTGAGGGTTACCTCCAGTACACACACCCAAGAGCAATAGCCAGATTCCTCGCGACTGGTCAGGAGGCAGTCGATGTAACAAAAATGAGGACCAATCTGGGTTCGAAAAACTCGAGTGGCATATTTCATTTTTTTATCATGGAAATGAAGGCCTCGGAAGGGGATGGCAGAGATGGAAAAAAGCATTAAGGCAGCAGGAGAAACTCATCCTGTGATTGATGAGTTAGAGAAGACTGACAGAGTTCTGACCAAGATCAGACTGTTGATGGGTGCGTTACTGCATAAGGAGGCATCGAAGAGATGGATTCCTACCAAGGATCACTCTGTCCTTAAATCACTTAGTAACGCACCACCGGTCGCCAACAAAGCAGGTGTTGACCAATATGTGGAGAAATATAATTTTCTCAGATCTGCTTCTGAATTGGTGGCCTTTATCACTCATGCTCAAAAGCTGGTGATATCTGAGAAGAAGAAGGCGAAAGAGAAGGCGGAGTTCGAGAAGGCGATGAGACTGGAAAGAATGAAAGCAAAACTGAGTGGTGCAAAGGCACACCCTCCGACATATTTGACCCCACCAGCTCCTGCCCCACCAGCCCCTGCACCCCCGGGCTCAACTACGGTGGTGGTCACAAACACGGAGAAGAAGGACAGACAAAATATCATAAATGCCTTCAAGGGGAAGAAAGGAGGAGTGGCAAGTCTCATGCTATATGCCAAGATGAGCTCAGACAAAGACTCTGATGCTTCGCTTTTGAGCAAGCTCAAAGAGATCGATGCCTGCATGAAGGCTTTTCCTTGCGACGAAACGCAGGAATACGAGGCCCTTGTTACTGTTTTTGACCAATCTCTAGTCTCGGAGGGATTCGATCTGACACAGTACAAGTTTTTGAGAAAGAAGGAGGAGATTAAGAGAACCAATTCAACAGGCCTAGACGATCAGTGTGAACTGGCGGTGGCCACACTCATTTCATATTTTCAATCTCATGGATACCAGCATCTCTGCACTGGTACTCTCATAGGATTTGAAATCTTTGAGACAGTGGCGATGAGTTTGAGGAGTGCTGTTGGCTTGGCGGCGACCCTTACGGAGGTAGTTTCCTCCTATGGGCTATTCTATGGCCGCAAGTCGATCATCCTCTATTTCTTCTCGGCGTTACACACAGTTAAACCGAGTAAGCTTACTCAGCTCATACAACAATGCTCGACGTTTAGCTCAGTGAAGTCCAATAACTTCCTCGAGACACACGTGTTCGAAAATACGGCTCAAAGCGTTGCTCCGTCAGCACTGTTTCAAGAAGTGATGAGTGCATGCTCAAACATGGACTCGCTCACGGAGGCACATACGGCACAGGCAGGCGGTGTACCTGTTGGCGCACAAGCCACGTACACAAACAGAGTTGCCGGTTGGAAGAGACAGAGAGAGCCAGACCTGAAGACCGCATGTTGGAGGTGCTTCGCGGGCTTGCAGTGTAAGGCACAGATGGAGAACAGAGACTGCTCTTTCAATCATGATAGGCAGAACCCTACAGCAAGGGCAAATTTTCTGAGCAGGACGGAAGGCAAGGAACCGGGCCTTTTCAACATGCTTCAGATTGCCGCTGCGAACGAAGGTTGGTACGCCAATATGTGTGATGATGAGGAGTTACGACAGGCGATCATTGCCTATGTGGAGATGATGAAGGAGAAGAAGGAGGAAAGGGAGAGACAAAAGAACATAAATGCCTCTCAAAGAGGACGAGGAGGAGGAGCAGGAGCAGGGGGACGAGGAGGAGGAGCAGGAGGAGGACGAGGAGGAGGAACATGGAGAGGAGCCTCGAGGTGGCAAGGAACCCCTCAGAGAGGAAGAGGAGGAGGTCGGGGATATACCCCTTATGGAGGGAGAGCTGTTCGAGCTCCAGCCCCCCCACCAAGAGGAGGAGGATGCTCGTGGGCAAGCTCCAACCCAAATTTCGGTCGAGCACAGGCCTACAACACTGCCTTGGAGACCGATACGTCATCCTACCCGGACACTACTCAAGGTAATCGTTTCGAGGTGGTGGAATGACTGGAGGGGGAAGAAGAGAGGAAGGAGAAGACTGTGAAGTTTAACCCTAAAGTCACAGTGCTTTCTAATGCTGTTGTGCAGACTGGGCCAACGCTTCCTCAATCTGAATACAAAGATGTGGGTACACAGAGACTGCAGCCCCAAGGTAGTCTCATACCCGTTCATACATCACGGTTACCAATGATAACTGATGCAAATAGGAAGGCGAGACTTGCGATGGAGGCGAGGAGGCAAATGGCAGCCGTATCGCCTCGGCCAAGCAAACAACCACGAACAGACTCAATGTCTACGATCGCGGCGGGTGGCGAGCAAAAAGACAATGTGTGTACTCAAGTACCACAAGACAATGTCGCTCAAATAGTAAACGCACCAGTACCGCAGAATAATAAAAATCTTAATGAGGTGAAGCAGGAGGAGAAGAAGGAGGAGTTGAAAAACTTAGAGACAAGACTCCAAAATTTGGAACGTAAAGTTCTTGTTCTCGCAGCCAATATACACAGGCCCGATGCTCTGTGTTATACGGAACTTTATTGTGAAACATTGAAGACAATATTAAAAGTTGTTAATGATACGATGGCGAATATTAATATTGTCGGCCGGACGTTTTTAAATCGATACCGGGACTGGGTGGACGAAAATATGAAAAATTCGACTGGCACTCTGAAGGGAGTGGGTAGCCGGACGGTCATCACGGGAATCATCACACTGACCTTTAAATTAAAATCCGCACGAGTATACCGCATGGACCTTTATGTCGTCCCCGGTTACCACGGGTCAATATTACTATCGTATGACCAATTGGCTACGATGGGGGCTGTGATTGATTGCGCCGCACGGCGAGTGATATATGGAGTAAAAAGAGGAGAAAAGAACGATATTCATCCCTTCAACGCTACTGACTCTTATGAGGCTTATGAGCTGAGTCTAGCGACGGATCACAAAAAGATGGCCATCGCACATGAGGCACTTGAGGTGTACGTTCACCCCCATGTCGTAAGACCGGATGAGCTGTCCTGGACCGACAATTGGGAATCCCAAGTGTGCACTGTCACAGTTCCGACATGCCATTGGGACAAAAAGCCTATTGATGACTTAATCGAGAAGCGAAAGGAGGAGATTATATGTGTCGCACAAAGAAGCCCGTCGTTGGCGAGATTCGCGGAAGGAGTAGGAACAGATGTCCATATTACTAACGGATACTGTTTCCATGCAAAAGTAGGAGAAGAAAAAAGGGAGGCGTTTGTACCAAGGAGAACGGGGCGAATCCCGGATACTCCACCAGAAACTATTAAAAGTTTTATTACTGATTTCTGGGGTGACGGGCCCACGTGGCCGCGTTCACTGTCTGAAGTGAAGAAATGCTTACGGACTTTATTCGAAAATAATAAGCCGTATACTATTATCCTGCCATATAATGAGAAGGCGATATGGGCGCAGGAAATAAGGGACAGGCTTATTGATCATCCTATACCGGTACCCTCTCGCAAGCAACAGCTAGTGGTGGCTTGTCGTATGGGAACTCGTGAGCAGAGCAGTGCATACAAGCGGAAGCTCAGAGACCTCGACAAGTTGAAATTGATACCGCAAGCATTCACATGCTTTGATGGTTTTTGCACCCGTAAAGCTCCTTTGCAATACGCGAGACTCATTGACATGCTGGTGGAGCTCGGTAAAGATGATGAGCCGGACACGGTCACGTATGAAAAGACGGGCCTAGATGATGTCTCGGAAGAGGATTTAGGCTTGGAGGAGGACAGAGAACCCCTCAAGCAACATAAGCAGATGTCTGATGAAGATTTTCAAGAGGCGGCGCGGAAAATATTGGAAGAAGGAGTAGGCACGGAGAAGGAGAAGGAGCTTTTAAAAGCCAAAGTAGAGGCGAACAAGGAAATTTTTGACCCTCCACATGCAGGTGGTGTCAAGCCTGAAGATTTCACTGCGGTTATTTACAAAATACCGGGTGCGGAGCCGTCACCGGCACCACGAAGGGCGAATTTGAGTATACATGAGGCGAAGATAGCGGAGGAGCTAGCAAGACAGCTGCTCAATGAGGACTTTATTGAGAGATCAACATCTCCAATAGTCTCACAACCGAGAATAGTGCCGAAGCCAGGAGGAGAATGGCGCCTGACAGTTAACTATGCTCGTGTTAACAAGGTGCTGGAGGAAGAGAGAAATCCTCTCCCGACATTAGAAGAAGGAAGGAGAGTACTGCGGAATGCAAAATTCTATTCGGTCATTGACCTTAAGAATGGCTTCTGGCAGATACCACTGAAGGAAAAGTCCAGATGGCTGACGGCGTTTGTGGTGGGTATGGAAATATACCATTAGAAAGTGCTTCCAATGGGCCTCAAGCAAGCCCCAGGACTTTTCCAGAAGGCGGTGCAGAAGATGCTAAGCAGTCAGTACGATGATTTGTCTGACGGAGGCTTTATGAGAAGGCGGGGACAGAAGGCAGGAGAATATGCATTTTGCTATCGATGACATTATCGTATACTCTAACACAATGGAGGAGCATATCGATCATTTGTCCGATATATTCAGGCGCATCGGAGCTTTTGGCCTGAAGTGCAATCTAAAGAAATGTCAACTTGCCAAGACGGGTGTGACATACTTAGGGTACGAGATCTCCCATAATCGAGTCTCGATATCCAAAGAGAAGAGGGAGGAGATTATGAATCGACCGATACCAAAGAACCGCACTGAATTGCACTCATTCCTTGCGATGTCGCAATACTATGGCCAGTTTATACCCGATTGGGGTGCAACACGGGCTAGGTTGGAGAAAATGATAGATTTTGGAGACTTTGAGAAGTGGGGCAAAGAGGCTTTGCAAGCGTTTCATGCGCTCAAAGATCTTATTTATAAAGACCCGAAAGACGGAGGACTGGTGTTAACGATGCCCGACTTTACGAAACAATTCGTAGTCGATACAGACGCATCTAAATTTGCGATTGGGGCTGTATTACAACAAGAGGATGAGGAGAAGAAATTACGCACAATCATGTTTATTAGTAGGAAGTTGTGTGCGGCGGAGAGAAACTATTGCACAAGGCAAAGAGAGGCGTTAGCGGTGGTGTGGGCCCTCAAGAGGCTCAGAGAGTATTTGTGGGGAGGACCTCAATTTACTGTCAGAACTGATCATCATAACCTGTTATGGTTGATGAATCATGAACAGACTGGACGGCTGGCGCGGTGGCAAGCGTTCTTGTCTTGTTTCGATTTTACAATGGTCCATCTACCGGGAAAGCGAAATGTGGTCGCTGATAGCCTCTCTAGGCTAGAGTTTAACTCAGAAGTATCGGCGTTGGTGTTCACGATGGAGATGGAAGACTTGTCAACTGACAAGGTGTATGAGGTCAGCCACATTGAGGCGATGGAGATGGCGAGTGGAGTCCGATATGACCGCACAGGTCTACACAGTCCACAAGGCCCGGATCACGGGATATGTTGTGAGCTACATACCCAGGAGGACGCTGAGTGGACCAACAGAAGAAAAAATCTCCCACCATGTGTACCATGTGAATTGGGGCTCACACCTCAATTCTGCTCACTTTTGGCTCGTCGGCCCGGCTTGCCCGCAAAACACGTTGAATTTGGCTTGAATACGTCTGAGAAAACTGTCCTGATCTTGCCCAAATACTAAGCCATTTCCTGCTCGCCACAATACCAGCTATATGTGGCATATAAGCATGGCCATGATGGTCGATTACCCCCCCCCCCCCCCCCAAAGGAAATGAGATGAAGACACAGATACACAGATGGATGGATGGATGGATGGAGGACAATCCCCTAGCCCTTGCTGCGTTTACACTAGATCGTGGAAATGATCATGAGCAATTAACACTGATATAATAAGATAGTGTAATGAGAAAAGGATCTGGCTTCACTGCCCAGAAGAGCCGAGGGAGCTGGAAAAGCCCTCGCGCAAGCGCTCGTGCTTTTCCACATCCCCTCGGCTCTTCTGGGCAGTAAAGCCCTCTCTTCTCTTCCCTATTAACTATAAGTAAAATCCCACCGGACCCGTCGTTCCGTCGTTTCTGGCCATGGGCGGAAGATACCGAAGGAATGAGAAAGGAGGAAGGAGTAAGAAGAAGGGACAACGAGAGAGAAGGAAAGGAGGGAGGAGGAAGGAGGAATTCGAAGGAGGAAGGAGGACATTCGAAGGAGGAAGGAGGACATCGGCAACCTCCACGGCCTCCGCCACGGCGTCCGCCACGCCGACCATTACGGTGACACCAACTGCATCCGTCACGCCCACCATTACGGTGACACCAACTGCATCCGCCACTGCAACCTCCACGGCGTCCAGGTCGACCAGCGCGTCGCCGACCGCCACACCCACGCAGACAGACTCCAGGACGCCATCCGCTTCTGCGACGACATCTGTGACTGCATCCGCTTCTACGACGATATCTGTGACTCCCACGAGATCTGTGACGCCGTCCGTGACGGTATCTGTGTCTCTGTCCGCGTCGCCGGACGTCAACGAGTGCGCCCGCCCGGACAATGGCGGCTGCGGGGTCAACGGGGTCTGCACCAACACCTACGGCAGCTACACTTGCACGTGCAATGCCGGCTATTTCCAGGCCGGCACACGCACGCTCACGTCAACGAGCGACCTGTACGGCTGGGTCGTGACCGTCAGCAGCAGCAGCGCAAGCAGTGCAAACTCTGCTACGGACAATAGTGCCACCAGTTTTTGGATATCGTCAACCAGTGGTGCTTACGGCACAACCATCAGCAGCAACGTTTGTACTAACACCGCGACTTCGCCCGTTACCGTGGCGGGCGGCGCTAATTATTTCGGCGAATACGTGCAAGTAAACCAGTCGGTGGGCAGCTTCGCGACGCTCTTGTCAGTCGCCGTGATCAGCACGTCGGGCGCTACGTACCAAAGCCCTGTCAATAACTGCCCCGGAATCTGTAGCAGGCTCGGCGCCGTGTCGGAGTTGGCGGTGCTGGGATCTGCGGACCAGGGTACGAGCTGGACCTACCTAGGCACGAGCGGCACGTGGAGCGGGTGGACCGAGGGCCAGACCAAAACCGCGAGCCTTGCCCTGACCCAGGGTTATAATGCCTACCGCTTCGTCGTGATCAGGAACTACCTGACTTACACCTCGTCTGGTGCCATCTGTGACAAAAACGTGTTTTTGGGCGACGTGAGGGTCACGCTGAACGTGCCGTTGTGCATCCCAGTTTCGCCGACGCCTTCCGCGACGGTCTCTGTGACGCCGTCCGTGACGCCCACCGTGTCGGTGACGCCGTCCGTGACGCCCACCGTGTCGGTGACGCCGTCCCCGTCGCGCACACCAGTATCTGCGACACCGTCCCGGTCGCCCGACATAGACGAGTGCGCGCTGGGGCTGTGCCCGTGGGGAGACTGCACCAACACCTATGGCAGCTACACCTGCAACTGCTGGCCGCAGTCGTTCCCCCCATACACCGGCAGCGGCTGTGCGCGCGACTACGTCCTGCCCGAATTCAGCTTCGGTGATTATTGGAGCCTCAGCGCCTCCTTCGGCTCTAGCTCGGTAGCAGCCGGGGGTACGGACTACACCTTTGGTAAATACACACGCCTCTTTGCAGCCAACACAGGCACTGATTGGGTCCGCATAGTGCACACGTTCCCGCGGAACCTAGTGCTTAAGAAGGGAATGTCGTACGACCCGCAGGTAACCGGAATGAGGGACGTTACCGCTGGCATGAACTCGGGCACTCTGGTGGTGTCCATCGGGCTAGACGCCGGCGCCACACAGAACATCTCGGAGGCGGCGTTGTCGAGCTTCACCTCAATCACCAGCCTGGCCACTCAACTACTACCAAGATACACACCCCCCGGGCAGGACATCACCTTCAACAAGCTCTACCTAGAACTGCGAGCCTCGGCGACCTTTTCCGGGGTGAGGTTGTTCAGCTTCCGACTCAACAACATGAACGCGTGCCAGAAAGTAACCGCGTGTGCGGGCGGCCTGGCCTGCGTGCTGCCCGACGGCCAGGACGCCTACAGCTGCGCCACGCCCTTCCACCTGTTCCGGCCGTCGGACAAGTTCTGCGCCGAGCCGCTGACAGAGGCAATCTTCGACGCTGGCCTTGGCGTCCCGCTGCAGCTGAGCCCCGAGGCCTGCGCCCGGGACCCGCCGTTTGTGTTCAGTGGAAAGCAATTGTTGTACGTCCCGAACGCCAGCTGGGCGCTGACCAACGACTGGTCCAACGCGTGGACCAACACGTGGGCCGCGGGCACGTCGACAACGCGTTTTGCGGCGCAGCTGCGCCTCATCTCGGAGGTTTCCACCGTCTCGCAGCAGTGGACCTGGGACGCGAGCACCGGGCGTCTGCAGTCCCAGAACGCGCACGCCTCGTACCCCGGCGGCGGCTTCCTGAACACCGACGACAACCGGCTCAGCGTCTACGGCGTGACGTCAGCCGCCAGCGCGGGCGCCGTGGGCCTGGGCGCGGGCTTTGTGTTTAACTTCACGCTACTGCAGCTCAACGACGCCGGCACGACCTGCCTGAATGTCAAGGACAGCGTCTACATCAGCGGTTACCCGTACCGGCCGCTCGGCCTGACCGGAGGTGTCTGCACGCAGTCCATTAATAACATGCTCAGCTACTCGGGCTATGCCAACAGCACGCTGCGGTTCGCGTACGTGGGCGACGGCGGCTGGTGCCTGTACAACGGCTACGACCCTAGCTGCGGCAACTGCAACGGGGCCCTCGTGCCCTCGACGCTAGTCAGGTGCAACTCCGTCAGCCTCAAGCCGACGAACTTGCAGTGGCGCGTATCGTCGGGCACCGCCTGGGTCGTGGAGGCCAACGGGCCGACGGGCTCCTTGCGCGCTAGCTACGTCAACGCCAACGGCCACTATGTCTACTGGACTAACAGCGGTATCGGTAGCAACGTCAGCGTCTTCCTAGACGACGTACAACCCCGGCGCGCAGGGTTCGACCTGTACCGGCTCTCGGACGGCTACTGTGCCGAGCCGATGCCAAGCTTTTTTAGCTCAGCAACGGCAAGCGGTCTGCGATTCACGCTAGAGGCTTGCTCACGGCCCCCGCTCTTTGTCGTGTTCAACCGCCGCTACCTGCTGTACAAGCCGGACCCTAGGTGGGCCCTGACCAACAATTGGTCTAACACGTGGAATAACACGTGGGCCGCGACGACGAACCCTACGCGCTACACGGTGTTGCTGCGCCGTCTTGCCGAGCTGACCGATCTCACGCAGGCGCAGTGGGACTTAACGGCCAGCGGCAACAATTGGACCGTCAAGAGCAACTTTCCCAGCGCGTTATTTCCCGGCGGGGGCTACCTCAACGCCCAGGACAACCTGCTCAGCGTCTATGGCGGCAACGACGCGGCGGCCGTGGGTGCGTTGGGCCTGGGCCTACAGCCGGCTTTGGCCACGGCTTTTGTGGAGCTCAGCGATGGCGTATTCTGTGTGTACGCCGCGAACGGCACGGACCCGCCCGCGCTCTCCCTGTCTACTACCTGCACGCAGAACGCTAACAACCTGCTGGCCCACTCCGGCGGCAGGCTCCGTCTGCCGTTCCGGGGTCCCGGTGACTACTGCCTGGCCAACAACTACGCGCCCTGCAGCGGCAACTGCGCCCAACAACAGCTGGCGTCGTACGTGGCCTCCTGCGACAGCGTCAGCCTCCGGCCGGACGCCCTGCGCTGGCAGGTCGAGGGCCCCACCCAGCTGCTGCACGTGTGGTCCGGCCGGCGCGCTTACCTGAACACGACGGCCAACGGCCTGCTTGTGTCGTGGTCGAGCGCCGTTACCCTCACGGTAACGTACCCAGCCGCACAGTTCCCGCCCTTCCATTTGTACAGGCTGACGGACAACTTCTGTGCGGGGCCGGCCACGGGCGCGAGCTTCGTGAATGGCGGCGCGGTGGCGCTAGTGTTCAGCCCCGAGGCGTGCTGGCAGCCCGCGCCTTTCGTCTGGGACGCGGGGCGCATCCTTTACTTACCCAGCGGGGACTGGACACTGAGCGCCTGCTGTGGCTGGCCCTCCTGGAACGGCCGCTACGGGGTCATGCTGCGCCAGGTCACGACGCTGACGGACACGACGCAGATGTGGATCTGGGACGCCACCGCGCAGACCATCAGATTCAACTACGACCTCACGTTTTATATGACAACCGACGACAACCAGCTGGGCGTGTTCACAACAGTAGCTACGATCGGCGTCGGTTCCGGACCCTTGATGTTCAGCCGCTGGGACCCGCTGAACGCGATAGCCTTCCAGCTGACCAGCAACAACCTGTGCATGACGGCCAATACCGGCGGCGCGGTGACTGCGTCCGCCTGTTCTTCGCTCGGAGCCAACGTGCTGTGGAAGGCAACCTCTGGGCGAAGTCTCATTCGGTTCCCGCTGTTAGGCGACGGGGGCTACTGTCTGTACAACACGTATCCCGGCAGTGGCGGGGAAGTAGCTTCGACTATAGTCAGGTGCAGCGCCAACGATCTGATGCCGTCTCGCATGACCTGGCACTTTACTGGTTTCACTATCCTGAAGCATAGTGCTACGTTGGCAGCGTCTTTGTACGATAATACTCCAAGGCATGTTGTTGGGTCCTACCTACCCACGGTAACGACTATTTTTGTGTAGCCCGGGGCACACACACACACACACACACACTTTTGCTACAATGTTTTTTTTTCTTTTTTCTTCTTTTGTCCCGAAAGACAGGCCCCCTCCGTGCCGTACTCAACCTAAGGTTTTAGTCTGGTGAAATTGGTAAAAAGAATTTATTTTTTTAAACATCAGGTGTAGAAAAGGACCGGGCAACCGGCCACCTTTCTTTTTCTTTTTTTTGGTAGCCCCTTTGGCAGCAGCCACAGGTCACCGCTCCCCCCCCCCCCCCCCACCCTCTTCCCTCCCCCCCTCCCTGCACTTTTTTTTGCGGAGAGGTGGTGGGGGGTGAGGCGCGACGGGTGGGCAAGGGAACGCACCAGGCGTGTGCCAGCCCCTTAGACAGCGCAAGATTGAGTATAATCCCACCAGGTATAGTCATTGGGGGGAAAGGCGCGGCAGGCGGCTGGCAGCGTAGCGTACGTTAGGCGAGAAGTGCTCGCGACGCCCTGACAGTCGTTTAGTGTGGTGGGGCGGGACCAGGCGCTCAGATCCTGAGTAAAGCGGCAACATCCCCTGAAGGGGGATCCCGCGCCCGTGGGTTCAAAGTTTGTGACCAGGGCCGACACGTTCCAAGTGCCGAGCGGCTGGTTAAAAGCTAGGGCCCCATTGAACATACTACCAATGATCGTTAGCGTGCCCCGTTGGTTCCAGCTAGACAACGGCTGATTGAATTTGAGAGCATTGTCAAACATCGATTGCATAGTAGTACTGGAGACACCCCACGAATCGAGCGGCTGATTGAATTCAATAGCGTAAAGAAACATGTAAGAAGTGTCGGTAATTCCACGCATAGGCCACGCACTGATGTTCTGGTTGAACTTTCCCGCGTTCGCAAAGGCGCCTTGGGCACTGCCGTTGAAGGGAATGCGCCAGTCGCTGAGGTCGCCGACAAGCTCGTAAGCGTTCCAGAATAAAGAATCAGCCCGGGTGACGCGCGCGAGCGCGTTCGTGCCGGAGGTAGGTGCCAGATAAAACAATTCTAAGAGCGCGTTCGACTCGGCGGAGTAAGAAGGTCCGGCAGTAGTGGACAGGACACCACTTAGCAGAGTCCCCTGCAGCACGTAAGCCGGGGGGCTCGAGAGCGAGACGTTACCCCAGCTATAAATGGCTCGGAACTTCAGCCGGTGTTCGTTATAGCGATTGACCATGCTGAGAAACCCGTCCAGCCGCCCCTCGATGAGCAGAGTGTAAACGCCCGTGGTGGCGTAACCACGGTTGGTGGCGGGAGAGCAAATACTGTTGGAGTCTTAGGTTGTCGCGTCGGCCTGGTTGCCGTCGACCCACCCCCGACCGTCGCCGTAAATAACTCGCAAGGGATTATCGTCTGTAGTGGGAAGTACAAAGAGCTGCCATACACGATTTGGCCGCACGAAGAGTTGTTTGATAGATTCTCCGACGACCAGGCGCCTACCCCACGGCCGCGGAAGGCAGTGGCAAGCGAGAAGATGCCGTTGAAAGTGCGCAGCCGGCGGGGGCGCCAGCCCGAGAGGTCCGCGTCAAAGGACTGCGCGCCATTAAACATTTCCGCGGCGTACTCTAGCGCGTCCACGTTCCAAAATGCAACCTCCGCCAAGGGCCCGGTGTTACCCTTAAAGGCACGCGACGCGTCCACGACCGCCGACGTGTCCCAACCGCCGAGCCCGACCAGCAACAGCTGTGGTGCACCTGACGCAAAGTCTGTGAGGTTGGTGACGCCCGAGGTGTCGAGCGCGCTCACGTCCAACGACGCAGCGCCCAGCGAGCCAAGACCGTCCAAACAGTGTGCGAGCGATCGCAGTCCGCTGGAGGCAGGCAGAGGCGGCGGTGCGGACGTGAGCACCGATCCAGCAAAGTGGTAGCCCGAAGTCGTGTGCAAGCGAACAGGGCCACAGCTCTGTATCGAGGTCAGCACGGGCACTTGGCTAGCTGTTTGTATGTTGCCCCCTCCAGCCGACGGCACGGGAGAATCGCGCGTAGTGAAGCCGACAATCTTTGCGCCCGTTAGCGTAACCGTGTAGTTTCCGGCCGTCGTGTACGTATGGCTGCACGGCACGGTGTTGTCGCACGTGCCGGTTGCCGCACCGTCCCCCCAGTCGACCGTGTAGGGGAAGCTGCCGGCCAAGCGCCGGCGCGCGGCCGCATTCGCGTCGGGCAAGAACGGCAGCTCGTACGTCGATCCGTCTACCCCCGAGTTCACTACAAAAACCGCGCCACTAGAGGGCACGGGAACTGGGTACGGGCACAGGGCGCCTGCGAGGGCGAGGGCCACAACGAGCCAGGGCGCCAGCGGCACGCGCATGCTAGAGTGGTGTAAGAAAAGGGAGAGGTTGCGTTTTCTTTGCTTTTTTTAAAGACCAGCTTGACACCAAAAAAGAAAGAATGTTCACTTTTCAATACTAATTCTAGTTAGCCCAGATTTTAAATGCTTTTCAAACAAAGGGCGGGGAGAGGGGAAAGAGAGGCGAGTGCCAAGAACAAAAGAAAAACAAGAGCATGAAACAAAAAGGGTGAAGAGGGAGGGAAGGAGGAAGACCCCAAGAATGAGAGTGTGAGAGGGTGCGGGGGGGGGGGGGGGGGATTGTGCGCGACTGCACTCTCTCTCTCTCTCTTTCGTTCCGCCCTCCCCCTCCTCCTCGCATGCACTCCCCCCCCCTCTTTTTCTTTCCCTTTTTTTTAAACCATGTGCCGAACTTTGCAACAACAAAAAATTCACTAGTTTCGAATTTCCGGTGAATTTCGCGACAAGTGCCACCAGTGCCGGAGTTTACGGGTAACTGATATTGTCCGATGTTTGCGGCACACAAAAGAATTTTTTTTTCGCGAAGGACATTTCGGCAATAACTTTTTAGCGACAGAAAAATTTTCGGGAGACGCCGGCGGGCGGGGAAAATTACAACAACAAAAAATTTCCCCGCCCGCATTTTTTCCCCCAAAAATTTTCTCTAGCTAAACAGTTATTGCCGAAATGTCCTTTGCAAAATTTTTTTCACTAGTTTCGAATTTCCGGTGAATTTCGCGACAAGTGCCACCAGTGCCGGAGTTTACGGGTAACTGATATTGTCCTTGTTTCCCCAAAAATTTTCTCTAGCTACCTTCCAATTGCCGAAATGTCCTTCGCGAAAAAAATTTCTTTTGTGTGCCGCAAATACCGGAAGGGAAAGACAGGTCTTTGCGAAACCAGGGAGCTTCTTCGTTGAGGCAGGAGGCCAGGACGGCTTGCTTTTCAGTAACACGCTGGCCGCTGAGAAAAAGTTTGGTTGGAGAGGACTACTGATTGAGCCTTCCAAAGCCAAGTCCTTGGCTTGCAAAAGTCACCGCGAACCATCTTCTCTCTGTTTGCACGCCGCCCTGACCAAGTTTGGGGGTCCGCGCGAGATCGCGCTAAGCAACGATGGCTCGCCAATGGCCAAGGTAAGCGGCTCTGGCAAGATACCTGCTTACCCCCTTTCAGTAGTACTGGACAGACACAAAATCTATGAAATAGATTTCTGGAGCTTAGACGTTGAAGGCTACGAATTGGAAGCTCTTGATGGAGTCAACTTTACCAGGCACCGGCCCACGTGGATCTTGATAGAGGTTTCCTCGAGGGCCCCCGTATTTTTGCCAAGATGGAGGCCGAGGGGTACTGCCTGCAGCCCGGCCTTAACGGTCGCAAAGATATCAGCGGCTGGGCGCATCAAACTTACCATCGTGATTACCTGTGGAAGGACTGTACAAAGGCTTGACCGAAAAAGGCTTTGGCTGTGCCGCGCGGCTCTTTTTTGGTAGTCTAGTGTGTTTAATGAAGGAAAAATAAATCAAGAGTTGAAAACCAAATGAAAATCTTGTGTTCCTCACGTTAAGCAAAAGGGCTGTAGTTGTGCCACGGCCGCAGCGTGTGCCCTTTGAACACACCCTCGCCCTCTCTCTGCCAATGATTTTTGTTGGTCATGTAGTTAAGTTGCTGGGTAATCAACTGTTGTCAAATGAAACAGGCAGCCGTAATGGAGAGATCCACTATCAACCCAATCCCTGTAATACGAGGATTCCAAGTGCGGGCAATTAGCGGCGTCAAGCGGCCTGATTTCTACATCGCTATCGTACGTTCCCGTCCCTGATATTTTCCATTGGAGGCACATGTTTTTGTCTTGCCTTGTTCTGATAACGTACCTAATTCCTAACTGCCCATCTCCGGGG
The DNA here is from genome assembly GCA_019918135.1 of Paulinella micropora. Lineage (NCBI taxonomy): Eukaryota > Cercozoa > Imbricatea > Euglyphida > Paulinellidae > Paulinella > Paulinella micropora. The sequence goes on from WBZZ01000078.1 coordinate 16,852, forward strand.
GTACCGAAGGGCTCAAACGAAAAATGATATTTCCAGTCATTCTTTGCTGGTGCGTTCCCGTTGAAATAGTAAGAACGCACCCACGATCCGGCGGTCAAAACATCAACGGCGGCGTAGTTATTACCCCCATAGGCAATCATCCAATAATAATTATCATTGCCAGTATTTTGAGTTCCTAAATTAGAAAATTGAAAATTGCAGGCGGCGCTCGATTGCTGGATAAATAACCTGGCGCCGAACCCAACATTAGCCGCGTAGCCATCCCCCATTACGCAATAGGTGGCACCGGTAGAACCGATACTGTAACGGATTCGAAGCTTGACAATGGCACTGCAAGTGTATTTTGTACCACTGCTATAATCAGCATTGGTACAAACCTCGCAAGCTTTGCCGTAGTTGTAGCCGTCCACAGTTAAAGGACAGCTATCATACTTACAAGGCCACCCTGCACCAAAATTCAATTGACATTCATTCAGGTCCACGCAGCTCGAGCCGCTAAGATATGATCCTGCGGGGCACACGCTCCGAGTGGGAGTAACTGTTCTGCTTGGTGTTAGTGAGGCTGACTTTGTCGCAGAAGCCGTCGTCGAGATGCTTGGCGTCACGGAAATAGTGGGTGTTCGCGTCACAGAAGCGGATGGCGTGACAGAAGCGGATGGTGTCACAGATATCGTGGACGTCGCCGTCATGGAAGCGGATGGCGTCACAGATATCGTGGGCGTGCGGGAGGGTGTCGCGGACGGTGTCACGGAAGCGGATGGCGTCACGGACATCGTGGGCGTCGGCGTCACGGAGATGGTGGGCGTCACAGATATCGTGGGTGTGCGTGTCACGGAAATAGTGGCAGTCACAGATATCGTGGCAGTCACAGAAGCGGATGGCGTCACAGAAGCGGATGCCGTCGCCGTCGCGGACCGTGTCGCCGAGGTGGTGGGCGTCACAGATATCGTAGCAGTCACGGACGGCGTCACGGAAGGCGTCACAGATATAGTGGCAGTCACAGAAGCGGATGGCGTGACAGAAGCGGATGCCGTCGCCGTCGCGGACAGTGTCGCCGAGGTGGTGGGCGTCACAGACATCGTGGCAGTCACAGATATAGTAGCAGTCACAGATATAGTGGCAGTCACAGATATCGTGGCCGTTGCGGACCGTGTCGCCGAGGTGGTGGGCGTCACAGATATCGTGGCAGTCACAGATATCGTGGAAGTCATGGACGGCGTGACAGAAGCAGATGGCGTGACAGAAGCGGATGGCGTCGTAGATATTGTGGCAGTCACGGACGGCGTGACAGAAGCAGATGGCGTGACAGAAGCGGATGGCGTCACAGATATCGTGGCAGTCACGGACGGCGTGACAGAAGCAGATGGTGTGACAGAAGCGGATGGCGTCGTAGATATCGTGGCAGTCACTGAAGGCGTGGCAGTCATGGAAGGCGTGGCAGTCACGGATATCGTGGCAGTCACGGATATCGTGGCAGTCATGGATATCGTGGCAGTCACAGAAGCGGATGGCGTCACAGACGGCGTCACGGAAGGCGTCACAGATATAGTGGAAGTCACAGAAGCGGATGGCGTGACAGATATCGTGGCAGTCACGGACGGCGTGACAGAAGCGGATGGCGTCACAGATATCGTGGCAGTCACGGAAGGCGTGACGGAAGGCGTGACGGAAGAGGATGGCGTCACAGATATCGTGGCAGTCACGGAAGGCGTGACGGAAGGCGTGACGGAAGAGGATGGCGTGACAGAAGTTATGGGCGTCACAGAAGCGGATGGCGTCACAGTTATCGTGGCAGTCACAGATATCGTCATAGATATCGTGACAGAAGCGGATGGCGTGACAGAACCGGATGGCGTCACAGTTATCGTGACAGAAGCGGATGGCGTGACAGAACCGGATGGCGTCACGGTTATCGTGACAGAAGCGGATGGCGTGACAGAAGTTGTCACGGACGCCGTCATCGATGGTGTCAGCGACGCGGTGGACGTGCTCGAAGCTCCCGGGCTTAACGATGGCGTTCTCGAGTTCGACGCGGTCGCTGACACGGTCGGCGTCAGCGACGGCGTCACTGACACGGTCGGCGTCAGCGACGGCGTCACCGAAGCGGATGGCGTCACGGACGGCAGCCACTGTTGGCACGCAAACGGGGCCTGCCAGTTCTCGAGCTGCGCCGACTGCACGAATTGCAGGCACGTCTGCTCCGTCCAGGTCACGACCCAGCCGCTGAGATTTCGCGCCAGCAGACTGTCCGTCAGCATGCCGGAGGCGTCCTGCAGGCTGTCTAGCCGCCAATCCGACAGGTCGGCCTGCAGCGCGGTGGCGTGGGCGAACATGCCGCTCGCGTTCACGACGCGCGACACGTTCCAACTCTCTAAGCCCACGATCGTCGCGACTGTCGTGCCGGCGAACATCAACGACATGTCCCGCGCCTGCGACACGTCCCAACTCGAGACGTTGGCAAACGTCAGGCACGGCGAGTTGGCGAAGGCGCCCGTCAGCACCAGCGCCGACCGCGGGTCAAGCCCCGACACGTCGACGCACGTCACCGGCAGCCCGGAGAAGCTGAATTCGAAGCTCATGATCTGCGACGTGTCAAGGGCCGACAGCGGCGGCAGCGACTGCAGCTGCGTCTCGCCGTAGAAGTGGTAGCCGCTGCCAGTATCCAGCTCGAGCCCGCCCCACTGCACGACGCTGAGCAGCGCGACGTTGCTGTGCTGCTGCTCGCGCCACGCCAGCGTCATGGCCCAGCCCACGACAGGGCCCTCGATGATGCTAATGAACACGCCGGCGCTCGCAAACGTGTGCGTGCACGGTTCGGCCGACGAGCACGTCTGCACGGCCGTGTTGTCGCCCCAGTACACCATGAAAACCCCGGCCTGCGCTAGCTGTCGGCGGCGGGCCGTCGCGGCTCCGGCCGGCAGCGTCCACACGGCGCCGCCCGCGGGCACAACCAGCTCTAGCACCAGGTCCGTCGGCACGGGGTCGCGCCACACGTACGGACAGTTGGCGGCCGCCAGCCACGCCGACCACAGCATGGACCCAAGGAGGCAAGTGTTCATGGCAAAAAAAAAAGAGAGATTTTTGCCTCTCCTTTTTTCTTTTCTCTCGTTTCTCTCTGCCCGACAGAGCCAAAAAAAAAAAGAGGGCTCAATTCTTACTGATTCTTGTTGAAAAACCGGGGCCGCCAAGATCTAAATGTTTTTTTTTTCATATGTATTGGCAGAGAAATCAAGAAGAGGGAGGGGGTTTCTGAGTGCAAGAAAAAACAAGAGCCTGAAGAGAGAGGGAGGGAAAAGCCGGAACAGACAAGAAAGCTCATGAAAAAAAAGGGAGGGAGAGAGATGGGGAGGAGAGGACGCGAGCTTGTAACGAAACATCTCTCTTTTAAAAAAATCTTTTGTTTCTCCGGCGGGGGGGGGGAGAGAGGGTCTATTTTTTTGGTCAGTATTTACAAAAGCAAGGAAAAACAAAAGAAAGTCCCCCTTCCGTTCCTGCACACCACACCGGACCTTATGCCCAGCCGCTCCGAGGTCTCGAGCCAGATTTATCAGAAACTCACGCAACATCTCAAACGACACGAAATCTCTACGTTGCAGAATGTTGATGATGTTTGTAAACTGGTCGCACGCTTTCTGCTGGACAAGCTCGAGTGCCGCGCCACTTCTTCGCAGACGGGTCCACGCAAACAAGTTTATGTCTGGTTAGCGGACCTCGACTTGGGGGAGACCGTGGTACTCGCCAGCGCGTTGTTGTACCGCACCTTCCGACCCCGTCAATCCCGAAAGACCTCTTGGCGTGGGTCCTGTGGTACAGCACGCCTTTTTCGCACGGTGGCTAAGGAATCTCCGGGGCTGTGGGCGGCGTTCCGTGTCCTCCAGTTCAGGCCGTTGGATCCGGTGAAACCTCTTGCCGGAAGTCTCGAGAACGCAATTTACACAGACTTC
>WBZZ01000079.1:0-25240 GCA_019918135.1 Paulinella micropora
ACTTTTCCAGAAGGCGATGCAGAAGATGTTGAGCAGTCAGTACGATGATTTGTCTGACGGAGGTTTTATGAGAAGGCGGGGACAGAAGGCGGGAGAATATGCATTTTGCTATATCGATGACATTATCGTATACTCTAACACAATGGAGGAGCATATCGATCATTTGTCCGATATATTCAGGCGCATCGGAGCTTTTGGCCTGAAGTGCAATCTAAAGAAGTGTCAACTTGCCAAGACGAGTGTGACATACTTAGGGTACGAGATCTCCCATAATCGAGTCTCGATATCCAAAGAGAAGAGGGAGGAGATTATGAATCGACCGATACCGAAGAACCGCACTGAATTGCACTCATTCCTTGCGATGGCACAATACTATAGCCAGTTTATACCCGATTGGGGTGCAACACGGGCTAAGTTGGAGAAAATGATAGATTTTGGAGACTTTGAGAAGTGGGGCGAAGAGGCTTTGCAAGCGTTTCATGCGCTCAAAGATCTCATTTACAAAGACCCGAAAGACGGAGGACTGGTGTTAACGATGCCCGACTTTACGAAACAATTCCTAGTCGATACAGACGCATCTAAGTTTGCGATTGGGGCTGTATTACAACAAGAGGATGAGGAGAAGAAATTACGCCCAATCATGTTTATTAGTAGGAAGTTGTGTGCGGCGGAGAGAAACTATTGCACACGGGCAAAGAGAGGCGTTAGCGGTGGTGTGGGCCCTCAAGAGGCTCAGAGAGTATTTGTGGGGAGGACCTCAATTTACTGTCAGAACTGATCATCATAACTTGTTATGGTTGATGAATCATGAACAGACTGGACGGCTGGCGCGGTGGCAAGCGTTCTTGTCTTGTTTCGATTCTACAATAGTCCATCTACCGGGAAAGCGAAATGTGGTCGCTGATAGCCTCTCTAGGCTAGAGTTTAACTCAGAAGTATCGGCGTTGGTGTCCACGGTGGAGATGGAAGACTTGTCCACTGACAAGGTGTATGAGGTCAGCCACATTGAGGCGATGGAGATGGCGACTGGAGTCCGATATGACCGCACAGGTCCACGGTACAGTCCACAAGGCCCGGATCACGGGATATGTTGTGAGCTACATACCCAGGAGGACGCTGAGTGGTCCTATGAGGTATATGAGAATGCGAAGGCGAACATAAGAGAGGAAGAGGAGACGCAGGATGTTTATGCGGAGCCTCCTCAAGAGCGGAGAAGCGACCTAGACGATGGCCCGGAAAGAATCGGGATACGGCTAGAAGATGGTACTATCCATATAGCCTCGCCTACCGCATGGAGGCAACAACAGGCTCAAGATCCGGAGTTTAAAGAACTGATACAGTTATATCAGAACCCGGATGAGCTACGGATGACGAAAGCGATCAAAGATCAGATGAAGGAGATGGGATGGAGAGATGGTCTACTGTGGTACAAGGGCCTTCACGGTCGCTATGCGTCACAGCCGGACAAATGGACCCTTTGGGTACCGGAGAGTCTGAGACGATTTATATTTGTCGCAGCCCACAATTGCCCACTTTTGGCGCATCCGGGTCGACAACGAACTCATATGTTCGTAGCGAGGCGATTCTGGTGGAAGAAGATGAAGGAGGAGATAGATCAGGCGGTGGATGCATGCATCCCGTGCAAGATAAACAAAACACCACTGAAGGCAAATTTCGGCCTGATTGGCGAATTTCCTCTTCATGCGGGGATGTTTGAGTTTATACACATTGATCATGTGGGACCTTTCCCAGAATCGAAGGATGGTTACAAATACCTCCTTACGGCTATTGACAGAGCCACCAACTATGTGTGGATCATCCCTGTCAAAGACGTTACCGGCAAGACGACGGCCGAGGCGCTGATCGATAGGATCATCTCACAGATCGGAGTACCAAGAAAGATATGTTCTGATCGAGGCTCGGACTTTAATAACGAGGTCATCGACAAACTATCTACATTTTACGGGATGAAATGGCAATATGTTACTGCCTATAACCCGCGAGCAAATGGGAAAATCGAGCGGGTACACAGACCCCTCAAAGCCTCGCTAAAGCCTCAAAGCCTCGAAGAAGGAGAATCAAAGAGCATGGGTCGAGGCAGCACCATCATTTGCGTTTGCAATGAACTGTCTACCCTCTACGGCCTTAGGAGGCTCGAAGAGCTCAATCTCGCCATATCAGTTAGTATATGGGCGTGAGCCTGATATCCCGACTTCGCTCCTTCACCCAAAAGACACTTGGGCGGATGCGGATGAGTTGTTTGGGATGAGACTTAGAGTGAAGATGGAGGCGGAACAAATAGTCAGGGCGCATAGAGAGGCGGAGCGCCGAAAGACTGATGCTGAAGGGGTGCGACAAGCGCACTTGGATCAGATCAAGTTCCAGGTCGGGGATATTGTACTATTGTACCATCCTCAAGTCCCGAAGGGAGTCAGCTCTAAGCTGTTCACTCACTGGAAAGGACCTTATCAGATTATGGAACAGACGGGACCTCTGAATTACAAGATCAGGGGTAGAGGGAAGGTGCAAATTGTGAATGTAAGAAGGCTGATTAAGTATGATCCCTTCTTACTGGAAGATGAATCCGTTGAGGAGGCGTTAAAACGGATGAAGGATGATTTCAAAGAGGTGCCGCCCATCCACAAGGAGGCTGGCATAGACCAAGACGATGCTTTATCGAGCACCGATAGCTGAGAAGGAGGAGAGTGAGGTGGACAGCAAGGAGAAGACTGACCGCATAAGCGCGGTGGGGACTCAGTCCAAGTCTCCGCGAGAGCATAGCGGAAAGAAGGAGAAGATCACAGAGGCGCAGCTAAGGAGAGCGCGGAATGATATTATCAACGACCAACCGATGAAGGAGATGAGGTCGATGAGATCAAAGGACGTCCACCAGGAGGAGGAGGGGACGGACACTGACCCAAACGCGGGCAACGTTGAGATTGTCCATGAGCGAAAGGAAGGCGATGCGATAGCAACCATCGCATGGGTGAAAAATGTTTTCTATCTGATGAGACCAGCGGAACAACATGTCGCTGATGACACTCTCTCAGACTTATACTTGATGCGGGTCGTGGCGGTCCCACGACAGATGCGTGTCACACGGACACTCAAAATATCATCAGCCGCAAAGATAGTACAACCGATACTCCAGTTCTGGAGAAGTATGGACCCGGTTGAGGATCCAAAGGCAAGACATTATCTGCCAGTATATAAAGACGCAAAAAGTCTCGAGACATGGGATGATACAATTACTCCCAGAGACAAGGATTACACTGCGTGGACCATTCAGACACTGCCAAGAGGAGTGCTTGATGTCCCTTTTGAATTATCGTTGGGCGGAATCCCTAATAAGATCTGGGACATTCTCGAACAGTCAAAGTTCGATCTGACTTTTGTTGGTGGTCCTCCACCAGGCAAAGAAATCCGCGCCAGACGACGAAGGCAGTGACAAAGAAACTATTTTTCTTTATGCGTCTCAAACAAACTGGTTGATTGCCCACGGCGTATCATGATTTGATCATGCATCATCAGTTATCAATATGAATATTAAAAAGACTCAGTGATATAACTTGGCATTCGATCGCAACATACGAGTGCGAAAGGTCGATCGACGATGATACTACACCGTATACGGGGATCGCTAGTGTATTGAGCGATGGTGTTCCCGGGTATGACCCTTTCCAAGTCCTGGGATGATGTTCTCGAAAATGAAATGTTCTCTGAAACTTTCATTAAATTATTTTTTACTATAGATTATATACTGTCGTACCTGAGCACGGTCAATCTCTACTTGTGTCGGTATATCGCAGGGTCGGGTACATACACCTCGACTTCGGATATAGCTATTAGGACTGGCCCCCTAATACTATATCATAGGATATCCGCCTTATACAAGGGTATGTCATTAAAAAAGACAATGTACTTACGATCTCCCTGTGAATAATAATAATAATAATGATAATGATAAGAAGAAGAAGGAGATCAAAGGGGGAATACAGCACCACGTTGCTTGTATTTTTTATTAATAGTACGTTTGATCTTGACATACTGCCGAAAAAAAAATTGAGGGGAAGGAGTTCAAAATTTACAAGAAAGGCTAGAGAATCCGCTTTGACGTGCCGTATGAGGATATATTTATCGTCTTTTAGCGTCTATCCGTGGGTCGATGCGCTGTGTGGCATGACTCCATAGCGCATACTATTTGCAGAAAGAAATCAGAAGGTGTATGACGAAAATGCTATTTCCGTCATAAAATCGGGAGGGGGTACTGTATGCATCACCCCCCGGATAGCCGGTAAAAAGTACCTTTTCCTGGTGACAGGTGCACCAGCTTGTTTTTCAGTATTATTTGTCCGGATTTGGACCTGATGCCATTTTATTCCTGGTCTGTTGCCGTTTTCCTTTTTGGCTTCACTGAGCTAATACAACGAGACATCATTCTCATTCTTGAGGACTGTGTTTGGTTGTATTACCGACTTTTTACGAGCTATCGTTGGGGGCATTACAATGTACGTATGTATGTATGGTATGTATGTATGTATGCATGCATGTATGCATGCATGTATGCATGTACGTATGTATGTATTTATGCATGTATGTATGTATGTATGCATGTATATATGTATATGTGTATGTATGTATGTATGTATGTATGTATGTATCTTTTTATACATGCATGCATGCATGCAGGTATGTATGTATGTATGTATGTATGCATGGATATGTATCATGCTGCATGTATGTATGCATGTATGTATGCATGTATGTATGCATGCATGCATGCATGCATGTATGTATGTATGCATGTATGTATGCATGTATGCATGTATGTATGCATGTATGTATGTACATATCTTATGTATGTATGTATGCATGTATGCATGTATGCATGTATGCTTGTATGCATGCATGTATAGCACTGTATGTATGTATGTAAATGCGACGCTGATTTCATTATTATCGTATGATTATTAAATTATTCAATACTATGATTAATCAAGATTATGCAACAAAAAAATCAATTACTATTAATCAGCCAATATTGTACTATCCCCGACGATAGCTCAATGGAAGAGTAAGTCGGTAATATAACCAAACACAGTCCTCAAAAAAGAGAATCATGTCTCGTTATATTAGCTCAGTAACGCAAAGACAAAAAGCCGCCAAAAGACCAGGATCAAATTGGCATTTCAGACGTGTCCGGCCAGACGAAATCTATAAATAAGTTTTTTACCGGATAATTCGGGGGGTGATGTCCACAGTACCCCCTCCCAGTTTTTTATGGCGGAACTTCGTTTCCGACATAATACGCTTTGAACTGATTTCTTTTCTGACTAAGATTCGTTTAGAGTTATGTATGAAGATACATCAACCCACGAATTAGCCGTTATAAAACAACAATGACACTACTCAAACAAGTTGAACTGGAACTACACCTCACTACTCAAAACATGAAATTCCAGATCAGTATTAATAAATACAGATGAATTACTTAATAAATTTAATAGTATGTATATACTAAAGTTCAGGACTGAAATTAAGTAATAGTGACAAAAAGGCGATTAATTGCATCCGTCTAACTTAGGATAAAATTATTAGTATTATATACTATCTTGACTAAAACTGAATTAATAATTCTATGGGAATAACGCACCCCCCGAAATCCAAATTTCATAACGGCGAAGTTAAGAAAATGGATTTCCAATAGGATAATCTCATTACAATTATTATTGTTGTCCATGGCTCTAGGACGGCTCATAATTCAGCAATATGGTTCAAGTAACACATATACATAAATATGGTATTAATATATGTATAAAACAATTTCAAATTTTTCAAGCGCTTCCCGTATATGGGTATCGCCGACTTCGGAAAAATTTATATTGAAAAGATAAACGAATAAAACAACACAATGATAGCAACAAGAAATATATTGTTAGCATATGAAGCAAAAGCAACAAACAACGCAAAATCAATCATATATCAGACAGTGTAACAAAACCAAACAGTACACAATGTAAGATTACTATGATTGCTAACTTAAAAAAAAAATTGGTGTGAGGATCAGAAAGGGCAGCCCAAGGGCCGATCAACTCCCTCATTCGTCATCTCCTCGTATGTATAGGAAAAAAAAGAATGAAACAAGACAAAATGATGGCAAAGACACAGACGCTCTCCACATTCAGTCACTAGCTCTCACGCTTACTAGATTGCTCACGCTATCACACCCCCCCCCCCCCTCCGAGCTCTATGACCATATGCTATCATAATCATTACATAAGCCGCTCACAATCACCAATTCTATCTTCATTAGTTCTTCATGCTCTCGAGTGACTAGTTATGCTCTAACTATAAACGAAAACTGAAATAGCGCAGGTAGCTAGTCTGAACTACTCACTCAACGTTAAATCAAAGAATAAGCAAAAGAATGAAGATTAGGTTATTCTCAGTGTGCTTGGATTGCGTGGATATAGACCCCGGCATACAATAAATAATATCTTTCTTATCTTAACCGACAAAAAGTGTTACTGTCACAAACTCTCTCTAAAACTACCGTAAATACCGGTTATATTAGCCCCATCACCTAATTAACTTCCTAACTTGAGCTTCTCCTTTGTTCACCCTTCCCTTTTTCAACTCCCTCAGCTGTAGTCTGAATTTTTCTCTCTTTGTTCGCCCCTGTTTTTACTTATGTTCGCCTACTTACATGCTTCCTTTTCAGCTCTACGAAAAGCAAGTGTTCTTCATTATTAAAAGTCGTTTAGCGGAAATATATATATATATATATGTATATGTATATATTAATACCGGTATATATAGAATGATCTATATAATTGCCACTCGTAAAGTTGGGTGGGAAGACACAGATAGATAGAATGGAAGAGAGAAATCAGAGGTGAAGCGAGGAAGAAAAAAAAAAAAAGTTGAAAGAAGCTGAGAAAGAAAAAAAAGGAAAGGAAAAAAAATAGTGGAGAATGCAAAGGGGCCCGGAGAAAGAAAAAGGCACCCCGGAAATTGAGGAAAGAAAGGAAAAGAGAAACTAGTAAGTGAAAAAAGGCAGGGGTAAAATTAACTATTGAATTCTCTTTCGTTGAGCTCGTAAGGAGTGACCAAGTGTCTAGTAACAGTTTGACACCGTGTCAGCCTCCGCCCCGGCAGTGCTGCCGCAAAAGTAAACTAAAGTCCCCGCCCACCAGCGAATCGGAATAAAGCATCTTTCATGAAAATGGAAGAAAATATTATTACCAAAACAGTAACTACCGGTAGTAAACATTTTTAATGATACATCACTAGATTTCAATTTTTCTAGTGATGCATCAGTAGTATAGGGTCGCACTTCGGCACACTTTTTCACGACATACCACCCGCCACACAGAGACACACACCGGCCGGCCCGCACGGGACAAAATGGCAATTGAATTTAATATTTAAAATAATACCGTTAAAATATAAAGACACAGACAGGATGACAAACGAAGGTGGTGCGGAGGGCAAAGCCCCCCGTAGATTTACAATTTCAAAAGGATGTATTATGTTAAAGAATAATGAAAAGAGGCCGATGGTGAAAATTCAATGGAGAGAAGGAAATCAAACGATGTGTAAGAGTTTTAGTATTGGAAAACGAAGAAACCAAGAACAAGCAATCCAAGAAGCAAAAAAATACTACGATGAAAAAGTAAAACCAAAGTATGATGAATGGAAAGTTAATTATGATAAGGAAACAAAAGAAATCAAAAAAGAAAAGAAAAGGAATTGGAAGAAGACTCCTTTCAAGTGCGAATGCGGAGCTGAAATAAATAGAAGTAGCAAAGCAAGACATATGAAATCAAAAATTCACAGTAGGGGTAAACCCCTACAACCCCACTGTGGGGTTTGAAAGGGGCAGAGCCCCTTTCAGCCCGCCCCAGTCAGCCCCGCCCGCCCCGCCCTAATTTCCATCTAAACATAGGGGGCCCCGTATATATAGGCACGGAGAGCACACGGCAGACCACGGCGGGGGGCAGACGATTGAGATAATTATTTAATTTTCAAAAAAAAATTGTTAAACAATATATACACTGACTAACGATGGAGACACACACTTACAACGGTATTCAGTATAGGTTGGACAAATTTAGGGAACAAAAAATTAATTATGAAATCAAAAGGGTCAGGGGTCAAGATGTGCTTTACATAATACCGGAGGGGTATAAAAGAAAGTATAAGGTGGATACAACAACGGCCCAGAATTACTTGAACCGAGTAAGAGGTGCTGTTTACTTTCATGCTATGCCAGAAGCACCACCCTTACAGGTAGATGAACAACCGCAGTTTGAAGCGAAAGTGAGAGAAAGAAAAGAAAGGGTGAAAGACTTAATGCGATACGGAAACTACGAAATCAAACATGTTGACAGAAAGAAGCACGTGCTGGGTATTAATGAAAGCCAGTATTGGGTTTAATTTACTGGAAACTTCACTTCTTTTAGTATGAATGATATTCTACAGTTCATTGAGATAATACTGAATGACTTTATCAAAAGACAGATGCAAAATAGTATGGTTAGTGTGAGCATCAAGTTTGTAGATTACTATGGAGCTGTATCTACGGGTTTGAAGACTATTAATCAGATTTCTGTCGGCGAAGTTTTAGGAAGATTGTCGGCAATATTTCAAAGCAACGAATACCTTTATACAGACGAAAAGGGAACCAATATGGATAAGTTTAGGTTCGTTTTGAAATCTGTTGAAATGCCGACGGGAGGGACTAGGCTTCAGGTAATCAATAAGTTGGATGTATATAAAAAGAAAGGAGTAATTCAAATTAATAATACAGACAACATATGCTTGGCCAGAGCAATTGTTGTAGTAAAAGCAAAAAAAGAAAAACACGAAAAATTCAAAGTAATAAGGATGGGACGAAAGATACAGGAGGAGATGGCTTTGAAACTACACGAAGATGCGAAAGTCATTCAGGATGTGTGCGGTATTCCTGAAATCAAAACTTTTGCTAGCTACATTAAATACAATCTGGTTATTGTTGAATTCCCTGACAAGATTGTTTATAAGACAGATTTACTTGATGAGGCAGGCAAACGACTTACGAACCTTTACATACTTAAACAGAGAACCACTACGATGCAATAACCAATATGAAGTCTATGGTAGGTAAAGAAAACTTCTGTGAGTTATGCTTACGAGGATTTCAAAAGCGACACGCCTGCGAAGCTAAATGCAATATCTGCGAAACCAAAGAATGTAAGGGTATTAACGAAACTGTGCGAGAAGTTTGAACAACTTTCAATTGAAAACAAAAATAAATCATTTTCTCTTGCCGATGTTCAAAAGGTAATCCACGAAGAAATTCAAGCTATTGAAGAAAGAAAAGCATCTCAACCAAAAGACGTGTTTCATTTCGGCAAATATAAAGGCAAAAAATAGAAGACATCGCAAAGATTGATAAGCCATATATTGAATGGTTAGTCCGTCAGCCGTGGGTTCAAAATAAGGATGAATTGAAAAAGTATTTATGATTATAATAAATAAATTTTATGTAATATATACAACCTACGATGAGTGAAGCCGAAGCAAAAAAAGAAATTCCTCATGAAGAGGAAGAAGGAAATAAAGTTCTACAATATGGAAAATATATACATAAAAAATTGAAGATGTTGCCAAGATTGACAAAGAGTATCTTGAATGGCTAGTTCAACAACCTTATTTTAAGAATAAAGATGAAGTAAAAAAGTATCTATAATCTACCTCTAATATTGATTTCTTTTTTTATTATTCGCAGTATTGCTTTCTGTTTGTGGAATTCGCTAAACTTAGTGAAATGCGGTTCTTTCAAAATGTTGTCTTCAACTTCTACTTCTCTATTAACTTCAAGGTATTGTTTAAGTATGTCTTGAACTGTATTATTTCAAAATGATGGTCAACATGAACATCAACCCGCTCATATATATCTCCACTTATTTCGCATATGTATCTGGGTTCTATGAATACATCAATAGCCACGCGGTCAAGATATTCTCGTATTTGCGGTCTTATTGTGTTCCTGCTCGCATCTTTTATCACTCTAGCTATTTCTTTTGACTGGCTAAGCCCTATGAGGTCGACGCAGCAATTCCACGAAAACGGCTTCCCATTCGCACGAAAGTGTTTGCTTCCTGTCGTCAAATTACTTTCAACATCGATGATGCCATCTTTTATGCCTGGGTGATTGGTTATCAGGTCTCGCACAAAATCGCAATCTTCTGGGTTCAGTACTTCTCCATCGCTATATTTGCTTATAAGTCTTCTTATGTGGGTTTTGATAGATGCTTTTGTTAGAAACCGCCTACCTCCAATGATGTATAACTTACGTCGATGAAACATATTACTATATTATATTAGAAAAAAATATTACAAAAATTAATTATTGGTCTTCAATAAAATTCACAATAACATTAACATTTCCGCCGCCAGTTCCAGAAAGTGTTTTTTGTGTGAATGTTAAAACATCACTTGGCGACAATTGAATATCATAAGTTCTAAGGTTGAGTATTTGACTTGACCCGCTCGTAATATGAAGCTTGAGAAGGGTAGTGCCACCAGCTATGGCAGATGCTTTTGAGTCTGTATCTACAATAGAATATTTGGTATCAACATCAGTAAAACCTGCTCCTGTTAATGTTCCATTTAATACTAATTTTGCGATAATTGTTTTGCTATCCTCGTTCGTGATGCTTATCAATGTAGGATACACGATTGAATAGTTTGTTATGCTACTATCAAACAATGCTGTATTCCTAATACTGAATACAGGTCCTTCTGTAGCAGTCGCAGCTTTGGTTCCTTCAACTTCGTTCGTTATACTAGTGTTTATGTTGTTAGTCCCTTCAATAAATAACCCAACACTAGCGGTTTTAAGGTATTGAATTCCTGTGTCGTTATCATTTCTCATCACCGCAGAAAATGGTAATGAAGTGTTTCACAGACTCACACCTAAATTAGAATTAGCATATCTTAAAGTGTGGATTAACTGAAATTCTCCAGTGGTAGGATTCTCAATATAAAACCTTATAGCACCAAATCCCAAATATTGAAACGAAATCTGAAATACTTTTCCTTTAGTGAAGTCTATGAAAGGCATATCTTTTGTTCCATCGCACGGGTCATCCCAGGTGGCTTGATTATAACGGAAGCTAGCACCTCCTTTACAGTGCATAATATTCATTCCTTGATTATAACCTTTATAGAAATAGAAGCCATCATTTAATCCACTATCTCCTATCCCGATAAATGAATAGTAGTCCTTAGTCTCATCTGTAGTCCGTGGAGCTGTGAAACGAGTAAGAACGCCCATACCAGTTCTGTATTTAATTCTTTTTTTGCTTACCAACTCCGCATTACTCGTTGTGTCTGCTTGAGTCTTCAACTCCGCCATATTGCTTGAAAATGAAACGGTGGATTTCGTTTCGGTCTTCGTCCATATTCGTGTGTTTATTGTATATGGGAAAATCTCCTGGGCGACTGGCGTTAATTGACTCGTTAATGCTTCGCCGAAAGCGGTTTTCATATTATTGGTTTCAATGTGTCCGTCATACCCGACCTTTAGGTTTATAAAGTCTCCGTCCGGATTTTGCGCTATCAAATTTCTCTGATGAGAGGACATCTGTAGGTACCTACAACAAGCTTCGTATATTATAATAAAAAAATAAATTAACTATCAAAAATTAATTACTACCTCTTACCTAACTGACGGAGTTTAAGACATAATAATTTCAATTCCCTTAACAAGCACACTTCGTTGAAGAATAGCATAAGTGTAATGGTTGAGATTGTTTCCAGCGGTAGTTGACACAAATTCATATCGCCTCTCGGTATCTAGACTCAAACCGCTTACCTCATAGCAGTCAGTATCCTTATCACACAGCGGGCGGTTGTTATCCCAAGTATCAACATGGAACCAGTTGTAATGATAGACATCGCTGTTTAGGATAGCACTTCCCTTCAACTTATCCTTCAAAAGCATATAGTCCTTATTCTCAGAAGTGTCAATATCAAACTGTTGAAGGCGGGTCCCATCAAGTGTTGTATAATAAGTAATAATTTTAGCATCCGCCCTATTATCATTATCAAAAGCGGTATTAGCACTCTCAGTGTTGTTGAAAGCAGAAGTGTATATGCGACGAATTCTCTCACCATGCGAGCGGTTCATCTTAATGACACAGTTTTGCTGAGCTGTTTGAAGATTTTGCTTCCACGAGATAGGGTATTCAATCTTAAATGGAAAGCCCTCACCCGCAATCTTTTGCTGGACACCAAGGATGACATTCGGGTCGGTTTCCACAGACAGGAACAAGTTCAAGTTTGAAACAGTGGCTCCGACAATAGTTGCAGTGGCTCCGACCGCCACGCTCTTCGCATCCGTTCCATAGAAGAAAGCACGGTTAGTTCCTTACTACACAATACGCATGTCAAGGATTTCATTGAAGCCGATAGTCTTATCCAATTCAAAAATAGTGCCGAACAGCATACCCAAAGGAAGTTTAACATTGATAACTGGGTCAGCGGTCGTATTAGTTCCTCCTTCAAATACTTTGCTTCTTCATATGCCACATTAACAAAACTAGCATTACCAGTTCCATTAGCGACCAGCAAGTCATTATGACGGCGAGCTGTAATAGAAGGATGGTCAAAGGCATCAGCCAGTTCTGCTTGTAAGGTAGTAGATAAGGCACGAAGGTTGTCTTTGACAGTGTTAATTTTTCCTTCAAGGTCCGTGATTGCCGCATTAACCGCAGCATCAGTATAAGTATTTCCACCTCCTGTTGCGATAGCAGTGTGTGCGGCAACATTTCCAACTGCCGCAACCACCGCAGTGTTCATAGAATTAATTCTAGCATAACTTGTTGCTTTTGCCGCAAAAGTAGTTGGGGCATTACACTTTTGAAGCATACCTCCGCTAGACTGACCCGCCCCGTGATTTTCAAGTGCCATAAATTTTTGATAGCAAGTTTCAGGCTTCCATACAATCTTCGTGTAGTTGCCGACATTTTGGAGATTACACAAATACAAACCGCTTCGGGTTCTCAATTCAATTGTTCTAATCATAGACAGACAATCCATAAAAATACGATTATAACCAGCCGACGCTGCAGGAGTGTAAGTAAATCGAAACACAGACCTCGCAAGGTTCAAAGGGCGAGTAGGGATTTCAAATGTGCTCTCATTTCCTCCCGCGGTTGTGAGAGTAATATTCGCCGACCCTTCACGGCTTGTGAGTTTATTCAACTCATACTTTCCAGTAAGCAGTTCCTTGGACTGATGAACAAGCTCGCCACCGTATTGGACTGACATTTTTTCTTTTTGCTGTGGTTCTATATCTTGTAAATAGAAAAAAAATAAATAATTATAATTAACGGGTTTTCAGCAAATTAAAAATGATGAAAATAAATTAAAATAATTCGTCTCGCGGTAAATCAATAATGTCATTACAATGCCGAGCCCGTTGAGGTTAATTGGTTGGTCGTTTTCGTCAGTCAAATAAAACCGATAAACATTATTTGAATTAGCGGACAGCCTTTTGCCATACTCCGACCCAGAGCCATCGTAGATAACAGAACCGAACGGGATTTTGTTAGCGGTATATATTTCTTGCAGCACGTGGTTATCGCCTTCGCCGATGAGGTCCGACTGTAGATACAATGTTTCTTCGCCCGTCAATATTATGACATTTGACGACCTCAGCGTATTATTGATGAAGAAATATGTTGAATCGCGGTCAAAACCCATTACTTCGTGGATACGAGTTTCGGTGTCAAATATAAACCGCGGTTGAATTCCTAGGTTGCCCGCTACGGTAAATAGTAACTTGCCGTCTTCTGGGTCGGTATTCGTGTTGTTGCTAGTTATTGTGTATGTGTAATGGTTTGGACTGTCTGCGGTTAGCACTTCTGCCAGCTTATTTTTTAAGTTGTTCATTGTGTAGTTTCCCTCGGGTATCGTAATGAGTGCCTCATAGCCATCTTCACTCAGAGTAAAAGTGTTGTAAGGACTTGCCACAGAGTAATATGATTTCGGCACATAGATATGAAGTATTTTACAGTGTGTCGGGTTGTCTAACCCCTTCATATCGATGGAGTGAGTGAAATCGCTATCCGTGCCGTTTATCCTATTTTTGCTGTTGACATAGTAAATGTTAGAGTTCCTACCTCCGCGATAATCCATCAAAAAACTATAATATATATATGAAAATATATTTTTGTTTTAATTACTTCAAACCACTTGGGGCTAAATATACGTATCAAAGCCGTAGCCGTTCTGTGATTTCAATTTCTCCGCCTCCTTCTCCTTCAAATCAGTCCATCCGCTAGCAAATTTAAATCTCACTCCTTTTGCTCTCAGGAGAAGAAACCGCATTGAGTGCCATCCGCAAGTATCTGAGGTGTCGCTTTGTTGTTTTACTTGATTAACCTTCATTAATAAATAACTATCAGGACGGCTTTTATCTAACAGCTGTTTCATTTGATGCTGGAAAAGTTCAGTCGGCTCATATTCGGCTAGCGGGTCGTAAACTTCAACAGCCCTGTCTCCATTCAAAGAAATCCAAACTGCTATCCAGTGTGAGCCACCTTGATTATGGCGGTCTAAGTTCATTATGAAACCGTATCGCTTTCTGCTTCCTGGGTTCAAAGTGTTGAGCTGGTCGCTGGGAACTGTGCCGAGAAACCACTTATGTTTTTCATAATCTCATTTATTTCGTGCGTCATTAAGCCTTTGCTTGTTCCATCTTGAGGAGCGTCGGGTGGTGGTTGTGTGTCTGTTGTGGGTTGTGTATCTGGCGGTGGTTGTGTGACCAACTATGTATGGGTGGTCCCAGTCAAAGACGTTACGGGCGAAACAACAGCCAAGGCGTTGATTGACAGGATCATCTCACAGATTGGGGTGCCCAGAAAAATATGCTCTGATCGAGGCTCTGACTTTAATAATGAAGTCATCGACAAGCTATCTGCATATTACGGCATGAAATGGCAATATGTCACCGCCTATAACCCCAGAGCGAACAGCAAGATAGAGCGGGTGCATAGACCCCTCAAGGCCGCGCTGAAGATGTATTGTATGAAGAAGGAGAACCAAAAGGCATGGGTGGAGGCAGCATCCTCGTTTGCCTTTGCTATGAATTGCCTACCCTCTACAGCGCTAGGTGGTTCAAAAGGTTCCGTCTCGCCATACCAATTAGTATATGGGCGTGAGCCCGCCATCCCAGCCTCACTGCTGCACCCAAAAGATTCATAATCAGATCAGGATAAGCTGTTTGGGGTGAGACTTCGGGCGAAGATGGATGCGGAGCAAATAGTACAGGTGCATAGGGAGGCGGAGCGCAGGAAGACTGATGCTGAAGGTGTCAGGCAGGCACACCTGGATCCAGTCAGATTTCAGGTCGGGGATATTGTACTACTGTACCATCCTCAGGTTCCTCAGGGAGTCAGCTCGAAGCTGTTTATCCACTGGAAAGGACCATACCAGATCATGGAACAGATGGGGCCTTTGAATTATAAAATCAGGGGCAGAGGGAAAGTTCAAATAGTCAATGTACGAAGGCTGATTAAGTATGATCCCTTCCTACTTGAAGATGAGTCCGTTGATCAAGCACTCAAACGGATGGAGGCTGACTTTAAAGAGGTCCCACCAATCCGTAAGGAGGATATCTCGGAACGGGATGCCTACAGGGCACCAATTGCGGAGAAGGAGGAAGCTGAGCTGGAGAACAAGCGGGCCACCGACCGCAAAAGCGCGGCGGGGACTCAGACCCGCAAAAGGGTGGAGTCGAACGTGCCGGAAGGAAAGTTCACGGAGGCGCAAATAAGGAGAGCGCAAAATGACCTTATCTACGACCGACCGAGAAAGGCGATAAGGACGGCACGTTTGCAAGGAGTCCATCAAGAGGGGAGCGATGACGGAGATCAAGACCCTCGCGCGGGCAATGACACTCTCGTTCACCTAGTTGGAAAGAAGGAGATGCGATTGGACATATTTCATGGGCCAAAGACGCTTTTTACTTGGTGAGGCCTGCGGCTCAACACGTAGCCGATGACACGCTCTCAGATTTATATCTCATGAGAGTCATGGCAGTACCTCACAAACGCCATACGCGATCGAATCGAATTTCGACTGCGGCACAAATAATACAACCATTCTTACATTTCTGGAGGAGTCTGGATCCAGTGGAAGATCCTAAAGTAAGACAATACCTTCCGTATATAAAGACGCCAAAAAACTTGAGACATGGGATGATACCATATCTCCCACAGATAAAGATCATACCGCGTGGACCATACAAGCACTACCACGAGGGGTGCTAGACATTCCTTTTGATTTGGCACAAGGCGCAATCCCTCACAAAATTTGGGACGTCCTCGAACAGTCTACCTTAGACTTAACTTTGGTTGGAGGTCCTCCACCAGGTAAAGGAGTCCGCGCGCGTAAACGGCGTCTATAGTAAGTATTTTTTTTCTCTAGAAGTATTGTGGACCTGATCGATTGCGAACATAGCATTGTCCAATATCGTCCCGACAACCTTACTTAGATATTAAAGCTACTACAGCATTCATTCTTCTAGAGATTAACAAGACACAGCTGACAAAAAATAGGCATTCTATTCTCTTGCTTCGGCAGAGACAGACGAGACGGCCACGAAACAGCACCGTTACGGGATCGCTATTTGAGTGAGCGATGGTGTTTCCTGGATATGACCCGCATTAGTACCAGAATGATGATCTCATTAAAGACTCTACAGTCTAATCAAGAACTGATATATTAATAACATGAACTGCTACACCGGATTCCATCGATCTCTACTTGTATCGGCATATCGCAAGGTTAGGGCGCACTCAACCCAACTTCGGATATAGTCATCAGACTTGATCACCTGACACTATATTAAATGATACCGATTTATACAAGGGTATGTCTTCATAAAAAGTAATGTACTTATGGAAACCGACGACCGGTTATTACATATATATGGAAATGGCGACATTACATTTTTACTCAACCATAAAACATTATACTTGGACATACTGCACAAATATCTTATCGACAGAAGAAAGAGGAAGATTTTAATATAGATACTGAATGTGCTAGAGTATATATACGATTGGTACCGGGGCAAGTATCATTGTTGTTTTATAACGGCTCATTCGTGGGTTGATGTATCTTCATACATAACTCTAAACGAATCTTAGTCAGAAAAGAAATCAGTTCAAAGCGTATTATGTCGGAAACGAAGTTCCGCCATAAAAAACTGGGAGGGGGTACTGTGGACATCACCCCCCGAATTATCCGGTAAAAAAACTTATTTATAGATTTCGTCTGGCCGGACACGTCTGAAATGCCAATTTGATTCTGGTCTTTTGTAGGCATCACCCCCCGGATAGCCGGTAAAAAGTACCTTTTCCTGGTGACAGGTGCACCAGCTTGTTTTTCAGTATTATTTGTCCGGATTGGACCTGATGCCATTTTATTCCTGGTCTGTTGCCGTTTTCCTTTTTGGCTTCACTGAGCTAATACAACGAGACATCATTCTCATCTTTTGAGGACTGTGTTTGGTTGTATTACCGACTTTTTACGAGCTATCGTTGGGGGCATTACATTTGTAGTCCACATCACTAGGGTGATTTCTTTCTGCTTTGCCACACAGGCAACAGAGTGAATTTTCACTGACCTGTCTCACACGGGGACGTCAGGCGAAAACAAATACTCCAACACAGCTCCCTCATAACTCTTTCACAAAACAAATAATTTGATTGGTCTCAAGCAGGTGTCTCGTACCCTCTAGCCCAATCAGTATCTGTGTGCTCACAAGGAGACATCAGATACAAACTCTGTCGTTCTTGCTGTTCTCACACAGAGACCAAGAAGAAGGATGTGGACAGAAGATTGAAGGAACACACACAAAACACAAACAAGCATAGGGAGAGGAACACAACACTCTACCCTTCTAGTTTGTGCATTTATCTGCATTATCTCACACATACGTCAGAGTATTTTTGCAACTCTCTGATTGTTTTCTAAAGGTAGGTCTGAGAACCTATCCGACCGACTGTCGACTTCTCAAGGAGAGCTTTTCTAGCTTCTCTATTACTATCTGTGTGTAGGTCCAAGTGCCTCATGCTAGATACAATATAGAAAAGAAGGAGGAGAAAGTAATCTGAGTAAGGAGAACAAGAAATCGGAGAAAGTCTCAAAGACTATTTTTCTCAAACAAAAACAAACATACAAACAGTGTTTCATAGAGGACAGGGAATCTTATCCTACCCTCTCTATTAGTTTCTCTCTTCACTAGTCAATCGACTGAAGGAGGAACAGAACACAAACGAACAAAAACCAAACATAGGAGCTGACACTGTCCTCCTGTTGATCACTACTACGACATCATGTCGACAGAGACCGCCGAAGTGAGTGAATTCTCGGAGGCAGATCAAAGAAGAGAAGAAGAAGAAGCAGGAGGAGGAGGAGGAAGAGGATTGAATGAAGGAGGAGGAGGAGGATTGAATGAAGGAGGAGGAGGAGATGAAGGAGTAGGAGGAGGAGTAGAAGAGTGCTGGGATGATGAAGGAAGATATGGAGGAGACGAAGATGAAGGAGGATTTGAACAAGAAGAGACGGGAGGAGGAGGAGCATATGGTAATCCCTTACCACCTGCCTACACGGGAGGAGGAGGACGAAAAATGATAGACTTGATTCATAGTGATGGAGAGGAGATCACAGTGGAGGAACAACAGTGGGTGCAAGACCACTATGACCTCACTAAAGAAGAGTTTGATAACAAGATGGGGGGAGAGAAGGATACCTATGTGTGGATCCAGGATCAAAGAAGAGAGAAAAGTCGTGCTAAAAAGGATGTCTATATCCTATTATCAAACAGCACAGCTCCTCGGCAAACTGGTCTCTGATCCAGAAAAGAGAAAGAAGATACATCATATCAAGTTTGGGGACACACACACCCACCTTGAATTACTCGATGCTATCTTTGGGGTGTACACTCAAACCCTGATTTTGGAACGTTCATACGGCCCACGATGTGAGGGTTACCTCCAGTACACAAACCCAAGAGCAACGGCAAGATTCCTCGCGACTGGTCAGGAGGCAGTCGATGTAACAAAAATGAAGACCAATCTGGGTTCGAAAAACTCGAGTGGCATATTTCATTTTTTACAATGGAAATGAAGGCCTTGGAGGAGGGAAAGGCAGAGATGGAAAAAAGCATTAAGGCAGCAGGAGAAACTCATCCTGTGATTGATGAGTTAGAGAAGACCGACAGAGTTCTGACCAAGATCAGACTGTTGATGGGTGCGTTACTGCATAAGGAGGCATGGAAGAGATGGATTCCTACCAAGGATCACTCTGTCCTTAAATCACTTAGTAACGCACCACCGGTCGCCAATAAAGCAGGTGTTGACCAATATGCGGAGAAATATAATTTTTTCAGATCTGCTTCTGAATTGGTGGCCTTTATCACCCATGCTCAAAAGCTGGTGATATCTGAAAAGAAGAAGGCGAAAAAGAATGAGGAATTCGAGAAGACGATGAGACTGGAGAGAATGAAAGCAAAAGTGAGTGGTGCAAAGACACACCCTCCGACATATTTGACCCCACCAGCTCCTGCCCCACCAGCCCCTGCACTCTCGGGCTCAACTACGGTGGTGGTCACAAACACGGAGAAGAAGGACAGACAGAACATCATAAATGCCTTCAAGGGGAAGAAAGGAGGAGTGGTAAGTCTCATGCTATATGCCAAGACGAGCTCAGACAAAGACTCTGATGCTTCGCTTTTGAGCAAGCTCAAAGAGATCAATGCCTGCATGAAGGCTTTTCCTTGCGACGAAACGCAGGAATACGAGGCCCTTGTTACTGTTTTTGACCAATCTCTAGTCTCGGAGGGATTTGATCTGACACAGTACAAGTTTTTGAGAAAGAAGGAGGAGATTAAGAGAAACAATGCAACAGGCCTAGATGCTCAGTGTGAACTGGCGGTGGCCACACTCATTTCATATTTTCAATCTCATGGATACCAGCATCTCTGCACTGGTACTCTCATAGGATTTGAAATCTTTGAGACAGTGGCGATGAGTTTGAGGAGTGCTGTTGGCTTGGCGGCGACCCTTACGGAGGTAGTTTACTCGTATGGGGTATTCTATGGCCGCAAGTCGATCATCCTCTATTTCTTTTCGGCGTTACACACAGTTAACCCGAGTAAGCTTACTCAGCTCATACAACAATGCTCGACGTTTAGCTCAGTGAAGTCCAAGAACTTCCTCGTGACACACGTGTTCGAAAATACGGTTCAAAGCGTTGCTCCGTCAGCACTGTTTCAAGAAGTGATGAGTGCATGCTCAAACATGGACTCGCTCATGGAGGCACATACGGCACAGGCAGGCGGTGTACCTGTTGGCGCACAAGCCACGTACACAAACAGAGTTGCCGGTTGGAAGAGACAGAGAGAGCCAGACCTGAAGACCGCATGTTGGAGGTGGTTCGCGGGCTTGCAGTGTAAGGCACAGATGGAGAACAGAGACTGCTCTTTCAATCATGATAGGCAGAACCCAACAGCAAGGGCAAATTTTCTGAGCAGAACGGAAGGCAAGGAACCGGGCCTTTTCAATATGCTTCAGATTGCCGCTGTGAACGAAGGTTGGTATGCCAATATGGGTGATGATGAGGAGTTACGAGAGGCAATCATTACCTACATGAAGAGGATGAAGGAGAAGAAGGAGGAAAGGGAGAGACAAAAGAACTTAAAGGCCTCTCAAAGAGGACGAGAAGGAGGAGCAGGAGCAGGAGGACGAGGAGGAGGAGGAGGAGGACGAGGAGGAGGAACATGGAGAGGAGCCTCGAGGTGGCAGGGAACCCCTCAGAGAGGAAGAGGAGGAGGTCGGGGATATACCCCTTATGGAGGGCGAGCTGTTCGAGCTCCCACCCAGAGGAGGAGGAGGCTCATGGGCACGCTCCAACCCGAATTTCGGTCGAGCTCAGGCCTACAACACTGCCTCGGAGACCGATACGTCATCCCACCCGGACACTACTCAAGGTAATCGTTTCGAGGTGGTGGAATGACTGGAGGGGGAAGAAGAGAGGAAGGAGAAGACTGTGAAGTTTAACCCTAAAGTCACAGTGCTTTCTAATGCTGTTGTGCAGACTGAGCCAACGCTTCCTCTATGTGAAAACAAAGATGTGGGTACACAGAGACTGCAGCCCCAAGGTAGTCTCATACCCGTTCATACAGCACGGTTACCAATGATAACTGATGCAAATAGGAAGGCGAGACTTGCGATGGAGGCGAGGAGGCCAATGGCAGACGTATCGCCTCGGCCAAGCAAACAACCACGAACAGACTCAATGTCTACGGTCGCGGCGGGTGGCGAGCAAAAAGACAATGTGTGTACTCAAGTACCACAAGACAATGTCGCTCAAATAGTAAACGCACCAGTACCGCAGAATAATAAAAATGTTAATGAGGTGAAGCAGGAGGAGAAGAAGGAGGAGTTGAAAAACTTAGAGACAAGAATCCAAAATTTGGAACGTAAAGTTCTTGTTCTCGCAGCCAATATACACAGGCCCGATGATCTGTGTTATACGGAACTTTATTGTGAAACATTGAAGACAATATTAAAAGTTGGTAATGATACGATGGCGAATATTAATATTGTCGGCCGGAAGTTTTTTAATCGATACCGGGACTGGGTGGACGGAAATATGAAAAAGTCAACGGGCACTCTCAAAGGAGTGAGCAGCCGGACGGATATCACGGGAATTATCACACTGACCTTTAAATTGAAATCCGCACGAGTATACCGTATGGACCTCTATGTCGTCCCCGGTTACCACGGGTCAATATTACTATTGTATGACCAATTGGCTACGATGGGGGCTGTGATTGATTGCGCCGCACGGCGAGTGATATATGGAGTAAAAAGAGGAGAAGAGAACGATATTGATCCCTTCAACGCTACTGACTCTTATGAGGCTTATGAGCTGAGTCTAGCGACGGATCACAAAAAGATTGCCATCGCACATGAGGCACTTGAGGTGTACGTTCACCCCCATGTCGTAAGACCGGATGAGCTGTCCTGGACCGACAATTGGGAATCCCAAGTGTGCACTGTCACAGTTCCGACATGCCATTGGGACAAAAAGTCTAGTGATGACTTAATCGAGAAGCGAAAGGAGGAGATTATATGTGTCGCACAAAGAAGCCCGTCGTTGGCGAGATTCGCGGAAGGAGTAGGAACAGATGTCCATATTACTAACGGATACTGTTTCCATGCGAAAGTAGGAGAAGAAAAAAGGGAGGAGTTTGTACCAAGGAGAACGGGGCGAATCCCGGATACTCCACCAGAAACTATTAAAATTTTTATTACTGAATTTCTGGGGTGACGAGCCGACGTGGCCGCGTTCACTAACTGAAGTGAAGAAATGCTTACGGACTTTATTCGAAAATAATAAGCCGTATACTATTATCCTGCCATGTAATGAGAAGGCGATATGGGCGCAGGAAATAAGGGACCGGCGTATTGATCATCCTATACCGGTACCCTCTCGCGAGCAACAGCTAGTGGTGGCTTGTCGTATGGGAACTCGTGAGCAGAGCAGTGCATACAAGCGGAAGCTCAGAGACCTCGACAAGTTGAAATGGATACCGCAAGCATTCACATGCTTTGATGGTTTTTACACCCGTAAAGCTCCGTTGCAATACGCGAGACTCATTGACATGCTGGTGGAGCTCGGTAAAGATGATGAGCCGGACACGGTCACGTATGAAAAGACGGGCCTAGATGATGTCTCGGAAGAGGACTTAGGCTTGGAGGAGGACAGAGAACCCCTCAAGCAACATAAGCAGATGTCTGATGAAGATTTTCAAGCGGCGGCGCGGAAAATATTGGAAGAAGGAGTAGGCACGGAGAAGGAGAAGGAGCTTTTAAAAGCCAAATTAGAGGCGAACAAGGAAATTTTTGACCCTCCACATGCAGGTGGTGTCAAGCCTGAAGATTTCACTGCGGTTATTTACAAAATACCGGGTGCGGAGCCGTCACCGGCACCACGAAGGGCGAATTTGAGTTATACATGAGGCGAAGATAGCGGAGGAGCTAGCAAGACAGCTGCTCAATGAGGACTTTATTGAGAGATCAACATCTCCAATAGTCTCACAACCGAGAATACTGCCGAAGCCAGGAGGAGAATGGCGCCTGACAGTTAACTATGCTCGTGTTAACAAGGTGCTGGAGGAAGAGAGAAATCCTCTCCCGACATTAGAAGAAGGAAGGAGAGTACTGCGGAATGCAAAATTCTATTCGGTCATTGACCTTAAGAATGGCTTCTGGCAGATACCACTGGAGGAAAAGTCCAGATGGCTGACGGCGTTTGTGGTGGGTATGGAAATATACCAATGGAAAGTGCTTCCGATGGGCCTCAAGCAAGCCCAGGACTTTTCCAGAAGGCGATGCAGAAGATGTTGAGCAGTCAGTACGATGATTTGTCTGACGGTGGCTTTATGAGAAGGCGGGGACAGAAGGCGGGAGAATATGCATTTTGCTATATCGATGACATTATCGTATACTCTAACACAATGGAGGAGCATATCGATCATTTGTCCGATATATTCAGGCGCATCGGAGCTTTTGGCCTGAAGTGCAATCTAAAGAAGTGTCAACTTGCCAAGACGAGTGTGACATACTTAGGGTACGAGATCTCCCATAATCGAGTCTCGATATCCAAAGAGAAGAGGGAGGAGATTATGAATCGACCGATACCGAAGAACCGCACTGAATTGCACTCATTCCTTGCGATGGCGCAATACTATAGCCAGTTTATACCCGATTGGGGTGCAACACGGGCTAAGTTGGAGAAAATGATAGATTTTGGAGACTTTGAGAAGTGGGGCGAAGAGGCTTTGCAAGCGTTTCATGCGCTCAAAGATCTCATTTACAAAGACCCGAAAGACGGAGGACTGGTGTTAACGATGCCCGACTTTACGAAACAATTCCTAGTCGATACAGACGCATCTAAGTTTGCGATTGGGGCTGTATTACAACAAGAGGATGAGGAGAAGAAATTACGCCCAATCATGTTTATTAGTAGGAAGTTGTGTGCGGCGGAGAGAAACTATTGCACACGGGCAAAGAGAGGCGTTAGCGGTGGTGTGGGCCCTCAAGAGGCTCAGAGAGTATTTGTGGGGAGGACCTCAATTTACTGTCAGAACTGATCATCATAACTTGTTATGGTTGATGAATCATGAACAGACGGGACGGCTGGCGCGGTGGCAAGCGTTCTTGTCTTGTTTCGATTCTACAATAGTCCATCTACCGGGAAAGCGAAATGTGGTCGCTGATAGCCTCTCTAGGCTAGAGTTTAACTCAGAAGTATCGGCGTTGGTGTCCACGGTGGAGATGGAAGACTTGTCCACTGACAAGGTGTATGAGGTCAGCCACATTGAGGCGATGGAGATGGCGACTGGAGTCCGATATGACCGCACAGGTCACGGTACAGTCCACAAGGCCCGGATCACGGGATATGTTGTGAGCTACATACCCAGGAGGACGCTGAGTGGTCCTATGAGGTATATGAGAATGCGAAGGCGAACATAAGAGAGGAAGAGGAGACGCAGGATGTTTATGCGGAGCCTCCTCAAGAGCGGAGAAGTGACCTAGACGATGGCCCGGAAAGAATCGGGATACGGCTAGAAGATGGTACTATCCATATAGCCTCGCCTACCGCATGGAGGCAACAACAGGCTCAAGATCCGGAGTTTAAAGAACTGATACAGTTATATCAGAACCCGGATGAGCTACGGATGACGAAAGCGATCAAAGATCAGATGAAGGAGATGGGATGGAGAGATGGTCTACTGTGGTACAAGGGCCTTCACGGTCGCTATGCGTCACAGCCGGACAAATGGACCCTTTGGGTACCGGAGAGTCTGAGACGATTTATATTTGTCGCAGCCCAGAATTGCCCACTTTTGGCGCATCCGGGTCGACAACGAACTCATATGTTCGTAGCGAGGCGATTCTGGTGGAAGAAGATGAAGGAGGAGATAGATCAGGCGGTGGATGCATGCATCCCGTGCAAGATAAACAAAACACCACTGAAGGCAAATTTCGGCCTGATTGGCGAATTTCCTCTTCATGCGGGATGTTTGAGTTTATACACATTGATCATGTGGGACCTTTCCCAGAATCGAAGGATGGTTACAAATACCTCCTAACGGCTATTGACAGAG